>WWPM01016298.1:0-11115 GCA_023279145.1 Glomeris maerens | reverse complement strand
AAAAAAAATGAAATCTGTAAAAAAAATAATTGAAATTATTTGAAATTAATCTCAAATATATAACAAAAATTCTTGCAAATGTGAAAAATACTTGTAATACGTAAAAAATTGTAAACATATAAAAATAATTCCAAATACATAAAACCATTGAAAATATATAAAATTAATCTAAATTATAAACCGATTTTTCGAAATAGACAAAAATAATTGGAAATGAATCCAAATAATTGCAAATACAAACAAAAAACACAGGCGATAAAATTATTATGAAATTTACATAGCAAGCCTTAACTTCTATACACATTTTTCTACATAATTTTCAGTGCATTTAAACGAGTAAAACGCAAAACGCAGCTACAGGGGCAGTTCATCTTTATTTCCAATCATTTTCAATTAATTCACAACAAGTCACTCGCACAAACTGACATTTCCCATTTTTTCATTCATTCCCATGATTCCACGCTGCACATAAACCGAAATATACTTGCCCGGCGAATATTATAGCTTGGCTTCGTTACACGCGCAGCTTTCTCCTATCTGAAACTATTGCGTGCAATATTCTGCAGCAAGACCACGTTAAATCAACGAGGTAAGGGCGAAAGGATTGCACGGCATGTTCCAAAGCGCAACTTTATTGCACAGGAACACTTGGCATAATTTCCCTCAAATATTGTCACTCGTAAAACCAGATATCATGGTTTTGTCAATCGAAACTAACTATCAGCTACACGCTAGCACGTAACACTACATTTTCCAAGAATGTTGAGAACATATTTAACGCTCGGCGTGGAAATTCGGCCGAAATTGCAGCCATTTTCCTCACAAAATCTTCAAAAGCTCGTAAATTTTGTAATAACAAGTCTCGAAATTCATATAGCTAATACACTACATTATCGAGGAAATATTGAATTACCTTTTTGGGACCAAACCCGGTGGAAAAATAAGAAAACACGTGTATGGAAATCGAAGTTTAGGTAAAATGGCGAAGTTCAAAGTGCGCATGCGCTGGAGAACGACACCTTTGCCGACTAGTGGCGCCACCTTGCGCAGTAATGCCGCACTAAATAGCGCAAAAACTCAAATATTGCAGGCGAGTCATTGAGCTGCAGTTGCAAAGTGAACATCTTGGTGAAGCAACGTCTGTTTGTCTCTCATTTCATGCAATTTCCATCGTATCGAACGGGGCAAAATCTTTGCAAATTCAGATAAAAACATGAGCAAAATATAATGGCGGCCAAAGTGTTGCCAGATTCCAATGGCGGCCATTGCTCCAAGGGCCCTTTCCGCCCACAAAGGGCAGTATACCATGTTCTCCAGGATTTTATCGGCAATTTTAACCAGCTGGGCCATTGGTTCTATTGATTTTGTCCCTTCGAAGAAGTAGTGAAGAAAGAAGGACTTCATATCATCTTGAAAACACTGTAAGTTCAGTAATCCATATTTTCTTTGTTAAATTAATCAATGCTATACTTATGAGGCTATATACCAAAACTTTGGATGGAAACCCACTATAAAGGATGCTATTTTTACTGAATTGTAAATTTTAGTTTAAATTAATCGTCATTAATTCATAGAGAAAAGCCTATGGCATTTTAATTCATGCTATATATTGTAAAATATACTTTAATGTGTATTAAATTAATTTCAACAAATTGTTTTATTAATTTAAATTTTCATTCAGTTTTTTCTGGAAATAAAGTCACATTCAATATTCTTTTGCATTTTTTAAAATTTCCAGCTAAGAAAATTGTCATTATATTTTTTAAATTCATATACAGGGTGTTGCCGAATTCGTTGGACAAACTGACAGGGTATATTTTCTGCACAAAAACTAGGCATATTTATTAGAAACACATAATGAATGATCAATGGAAAGATGTGGGGAGCATGAATTATGGATATCACATTTTATGTAGGTCCTACTTAAAAATCTAAGCGTTTGGGGACATGGGTTCATATAGGAACTTTAAGTCTTCTTTTTGTGCAGGGAATATACCCTGTCAGATTGTCCAACGAATTCGGCAACACCCTGTATATGTTAGAAATCTAGGACACTTTGAATTTCTGAACAATGAATTAAACCAGCATTTTATAAAGGCAAGTGGAGAATGTGAATTAATTTCTCTAAATTAACTGTATTTTGAATATTTGTTGCCCAAGGATTACAAATTAATTTATACAGAAATAAACTCACTATTATTGTTTTTTTCTAAACAATGTCACCAATTAGAATTGTTAGAAAATGCAATTTCCATATAAGCCATTTGTCGAAACATTTCAATTTGAAATTGCAAAGTAATCGCATAGTCCAAATAGGTTTAGTATTATAAGCCTATTCCTTTGTAAGCCTACAATTTCTCTATTGATTATTCGCATAATATTTGATATAAGTGAATACGTGCCTATTTATATATCATATTAGAAAATATCCCATAATATAGGCCTATTATTTATAACATAAGCCTATGTAATGTTCTTATTTTGGTGAGATGAAAAATGAAATCTTATTTTTATGCATTTCATTTCATATTAAAGTCAATATTTTTCCAGTTAACACTGTAGTTTGAAATTTTTGCCTAAATTATGACGAAATTCAATTAAGGTTTAAATTGGAAACATTTTTTGTCCCAATCATTATCATTGAAAAATATATGTAATATAAAAAGATGAATTAGTTGATCCCAGATGCATTTGCAATGATATAAGTTACATTATTATAATATTGATAAAATTGCTCGACTTATAAGTTTGCTATCATTTTAATTGCATTTCAATATTTTGTATATATAATAGTATTTAATAGACTATATAGAAGAATTCATCTTGCAGAATCGTAGCAAATTACATTCATTTAATGAGCATAATCGGAATCAATACACAAGTGCCTAGACCTAAAACGCTTTAACTGCAAGACTTCTAAATCATTATTGATGTCCGTGTCACCGATTATTTGGTTTCATCAAAAATTCCCCATTGAAATAAGCGTCGTTGTGCCCACTTATAAACCACTTTCGTCTAGATAACTGCTTTAAATTGTCTTTCAACTATCTCAAATATTGATTTTCTTTTCACTGTTATAAGGAACACTGCCATCGTCAAACTACCCGAGCCGCGAATCGCAACCCCCTTCTAAATTTTACATGAACGCCATATCCCCGCGCCCGTCTATTGTATTATTATTATTGGCATATTTAAGTTAAGCTATTGTTCGCCAATACAGCCGAGTCTGGTTAATGTGACGTCGTTGGCAAATTAGCTTCATCCAGAGTGTCACGTACATGTTTATACCGATTCGACTGCATAGATTTCTCAACAAAATATGAGATTTATACTAAATTGCAATAAAAGCATTATGAAACGGCATTTACTTAGACGAAAATTACAGTCATCCATTCAATTAAGAAAAGGTTCAAATAACATTGGGATATTTTCTAAAGAAACTTTCCTTCCCCACTCAGCTTTATATAGGTTTAAAAATACGTTCAATATGAAATCAAAAATATGGAAATTATCATGCTTGCGCAAGAATTAATATTCTCAAATTCAAAATGGGCTATTCGAGACATTTCCTGAATAATTTTTAGATAGAGCAAGTGACACGCTATCCAGACTGTCACACAAACTTTGCGGTAATGAGGACTGAATGGGTTCAATGCAATGCAAGTAGCGAATCAATTAAATCCAACACTATTATAGGTTTTCAACTATTCGGGGTTGCCCGCTTGCATCACGTGTATCTATAATATCGATCTGAGTGCAAGTAGTTCTATTTAATGGTACGTAAAGACAGGTAGGAGTGTTAGTTGTCAAAGGCATTAGCAAGAAAGGACATGATACGTATATACATAGGTACATATACATATATGTATTTATTATAGAAAGGCGGTTCTCGAGTGTGTATGTGTGTAAGCTCTTCAGGGGGTCCTCCTCCCCCTCACACACGATATAGAGTATGTTTGCCTTAAGGCTAACAAGCTTTACCTCTGCATGGAGCACAGTGTTTTAGAAAATAACAGTTTTATTATTTCCATTGTAAAATCGATAACCTTTTAATTCTCTATATGGTTATTTAAATAGCATTTTGTTGGCTTTTACGTCTACTTTCGCGAAGTGATCGAAAACACAATTAGAACGTAGACTAAATACAGTAGCACCTTGGTTTACGAGTTTAATTCGTTGCTGGAACGAGCATGCAAACCGAAATGTTTGTGTACATATACCGAAACAATTTTTCTCATGTATATAATAGATAATAACAGAAATCCACATGATGCGTTCCACCCGCGAACAAATACGCACATAAAATCATTTGAAAATGCTCTTTAACATATTGTTGTTCGCAAACAGAATTGTTCGTAATCCGATGCGTTCGCAAACCGAGCTTCCAAAGTATACCTATAAATTATATTATGCATGCATGGTTGGTTAATTTTTGTAAATGAAAAAGATATGCAATATTTAAATAGTTTGAAGATTAAATTTTAGGATAAACAGTATAGTTTATATGCTAAAATTTGAAATAAATTAAAAATATCACGATGCAATACAGACCAATAGGCCTAAGTAGAATTTATATATTATGTTTTATACAATAATAATCCATATTTTACATAAGGATTTAACCTATTTAACGTAGATTTTAGATTTATTTAATTTATCATTAAAAATTATCAGCATTATTATTTTTCACGTCTTTAATTGCCCAAAGGGCAGTCCTATTTGTAGGGAGGGAACTTGAATATTTTGCGTTGTTATAAGAATAATTATTGTACTTTCTATGCTGTAATTATTATTCGTGATAATTATTATGAAATAAAGTATACTATTATTTAGGAAAAACATGAATGAATAATATACTATCTAGAAAATAAATGTTCATTATCCTTATTTACTACCTAACCAAAAGGAGATAACCTTATTAAATACACAGGGGATTAGAAATTCTTAACAACTGCATAATACTATATATAGGCACTTAACCTATATTATTTACAAATTTGATCCGGAAAATGCATTAATTTTTGTTTGTAAATGTTGTGACAAAGTTGAAAATATTTAGCGACAAAAAGAAATGAAGAATGTAATATGAGTTTTATGAGGTGTGAATGGTGTTTCAGTTATTAATGTGTTGCGGGAAATGATTGGGAATTTTACGACTTTTAGGCCAAAACCGATGCCCCAGTCAATTATTGATTACACGGTGCCCGAAATTGTGACAGCTTGCAATATTGCCGATTGCGGCTAGGGGAAATTGTTGGCCAGATAACTGTCCAAACCAAGGCAGAGTTATGTTTTGCAAGTGCAACTGCGTAAATCACGAACCAGAGAACCTCCCTTTCGCGAAAAACACCTGTACTGTAAGATCTCTCTTGGTGCACCGCCACTCCTTATGTTACGTTCCCGGCCCGACAAAACATAATTTGTGTACCTATATCCTTAACCTCGAACCCCCATACGACCAGTAATGAAGATTCCTGAGTAATGACTCTTAATTCCTCAGACGAGACTAATTTACTAAAGAAGGAAGGCAAGTGCAGAGAACTTTGCCATTCCCTCTTCAAAATTCACACTTATTCTATGTTCATGACTATTCCACGTACGTAATGAATATTTAAATTTGGAATACGTTTCAGAATTGCAAAATTATGAGTTCAAACTATATAAATTGTTCAGACAACAAAATTTCTCTTTATTTCATGCCGACTAGTTTTGATATCTCAACAGACTACTAAGGTGAAAGAAAACGCCATTGAAAACAATCTAACATAATAGTACCTATCTCAACATTAAATAACTTCCAAGGAGATATCAGACAGTGTTACAGTTGCTTATTGATATAATTTTACGTTGTTATAAACGCTTTGAAAATAGAAATAGAAATACATTTTGAAATAATCAATGAATAAAGAATTGATGAAATAATGCCAATATATGACAGCATTTAGTGATTCACTTAGTAAGTGCCTGTTTATTGAGTGTGAAATTGCTTGAATAATTTACTGTGAGCACGGCAGGCCAGGCAGGGGTTCAGTCATGTAACAATAAAATTAATTGACAGCAACCAAGGCAATGTTTTACAACTTCCTCAAATAAACACGAGTGACCAAAGTCGTAACTTACTCGTTTCAAAGAAATCCCAACCTCTGATTCTCATAATGATTAACTTACAAGTGCTGTAAATTTATTATACACTGCCAATATTATAGTTTGTATTATAAAAATTGCTCATTTAATTAACAGAAGCACAAAGCACAAAAGCGATATAGCCTATATACTTTGCTTTTCAGTTCTGGTAATTGGTCAAAATGAGTGAAAAAAGTCCTTCAAATATTATACAATTTTCGAGCAACTTATAATTTTAACTTTTAATTTGGTCAACTCAAAATTCAATTCGTGTATAGTTATTGAGGAACATGCGTTGGTCATTATGACCAATAGGCTGGTGACTGCAATTTGATAAACAAAATTGATCAATTTGCATAACAAATTTACATAAATGACAAACTTTTTATTGGCGAATGCTATGATGCTATTGTATAGCATGTAGGCCTATGTAATAAATATAACTACATTGTACAGCATATGAAATGCTTGATACTATACAGGGTGTCTCTAAATTCATGGTCAATACTTTAGGATATGTTAGCTAGAGTACCCGAATGTATGGTCCGAAGTACACCGTTAAAGACCGAATGACAAGGACAAAACATTTCAATAACAGAAAATGCAAATTGCTTTATTGGTTTGAACGTTGAACAGCATGTGTTTCATAAGGGCAGACAAGGGTTGCATTGTTACTGCTATATTAACGAAAGGTGTTTTGTCCTTTTCATTCTTTAACGGTGCACTTTGGACCATGCATTCCAATGTTGTATATGTTTCTTTTGGGGTACTCTAATAACATATCCTGAAGTATTGACCATGAATTTAGAGACACCCTGTATAATTTTACTATATACAGAGTTGCATATACAGTATGTATAATAAAAATCCCAATATACTATGCTGCAGTTGAACTCTAAATTGTAAAAACCATGTGTGTACGGGCCATTTTCCATTTCATGCAGTTAAAGCGTACTGGTAATTATAGAGGCATATATACATAATATAAATGTCTCGATTTTGATGTATAGTTATGTTATTAAAATTAATACCGAGTTACGAAAACATTTTCATGCATTGCGCTCGAAATTCATCTAAGGGACCATTTCGATGCAAAAAATCACTGGATCCACTAAATCAATTGGGGTCTTTTCCAATTTTATTTCCTATTTGACCCATTGGCCCCCAATAAGTCTTGAATTTGCAGCACTTAAAAGCGGCTAATAATATTTGCGCGCGTTCATATTTCGCGTTTGCGATCAGCCAAGATGGCCGCCGTAGTACCAGCGCATGCCTGGGCCTTTCTGGTGCATGTGTTTCTTTGGTTTTGGCGCCAACAAACGTCGTTCACAGAGCTGATACGTGAAGAGTTATGTGGAGTTTTGTTGCTCAACATGCATGCACCGATAGCTGTCAACATTGGGCGCTGCTGAGTTATCGGCTCATAAAATATGGCCACTCCTCCGTTTTGGCTTCATAGCCCTGTGCATTTGTTATATGTATACCTTGTACATAGCTGAGGTGTTGGGCATGCGCATGAACCACCACCACCGACCCAGCCCTTAATATAGCCTATCTGCGCAAAATGCCAGTGCCAGCAACTGTCTAATTAGCTCGATCCACGCGCACGCTTAATTCCATCACCGTGCAATCGCGCTCTTGTCGATATATATTTGCGAACAAATGCTTTCGCCAATATAATTGCCATTGGCCAATTAGTTCCACCATACAGGTACACCTGAAACACCCAGCTTGTATATCGGAAAGAAATTGGAGAAATTTAGCGCACGCGGCGCAGATAGGCTTAATTCCCGCGTTGTCGCTCCAACCGAATGAATGTGCATGGTAATTAAAGTAGGCGTAAACGTGCGCAATTTTGCTTCAAAATCTATTTGCAAAAAATACTAATAAACGATTCCACCTGCAGAACCTAACAACTGCTAATCTACCTGGCTAATTTTCACAGATAATTCATTGCGCATAAATGCTAATTAGCAATGACACGCGAAGCAGAATGCGAACATGAAAATTATTATTAGCCCATTGATTAATTAATTGCGTGCCATTTGCCATTCAAATTAAAATTACAATAAAAATCCATAGCTAGTAATTATAAAAGTTATACATTTTGCAACTATATTTCAAAAATTGCCGAACATTTTTAACACGTACTTTATTTGCAACAATATATTAACTCAGTCTGTATGCTATATATAGTAGTCTCATATTTTTTTTTTTTGGGGGGGGGAGGAACCCAGTTTTCCAGTTATGCATATGTGAGAGCGCCAATATTTAATTCTTAATTAAAGTGGTATACTGACCCAGGAGATAGTCCACAACAATGTGATATTCTAATATTGCAATTTGCAATTGCAGTGCCCATTGCATGATGCAAAGGTGCGCATGGGAATCAACGAACTATTGATTAAATAGTTCTAAATATTCGCTGATTGATATTATTACATATTCAAACAATAATTATTAATGTATAACAGACATTTATTTTATGTGTACGTACTGTATTTAAAACGTTCAACAAGGGAAACAGTTACACAGTAGGAGCAAAATAATCATTTGTGTGTTTTTAATTACGTTTTATTTATGTTTTTTAATTATTTTGCCAGTCCGGATTAGCGGGCGTCCGGATCAGCGAGCTTTCACTGTATACTCTAAATTTTGTGGTGTAAAATGGTGTAACTTAATATTTATTATCGCACACACAATTTACCTGGATAAGTTTTGGGGTAATGTGATTTCGTGGAAATATTAAGAAAAATAATTAGGCTACATAATAAGGTTTTTGGGAAATCTGGAGTAGGTTTGTGCACTCAGAAATTGCACGAATACTGCTTTGCACATGTCCCATTTGTGTAGGTATATACAATTTGGCTGCAAGGTGTATTCGAAGGACGAAAGATTTTCCGCTTAACTGTGCACTGAAGATGAGCAAATGTCTTAGAGAAATCTGTGTATATTGACAGCAAAATGAGGCGTAATTTCGAACCAAATTGTTGACCTGCAACGTTTTCCTCCGTGCAGGATGACCCTGCTTGCAATTGCCAAGGTTGTCTGAAGGGCAATGAATGAACGAAAGCAAAAATACAAAGTACCGAAGTGCCCTTAAAGAATTGCAATTAAACATTAAAACATTTATCCAGGAGACGATGACTGGGAACCGAGTGACGTCACCGCGTTCCAATCTCGTTCTTCTTTTGCATGCCTAGCAGATGCATCTAGTTGTCATTGCCAGTTTTGATTGGAGAACAGTAAAGTGCGCACATGGTCTGTCATCAGTGCGTTTTTGCCGCCAAAGTCACGTGACCGAATGGCGCCAAAATTGCAGTAAAATGGCGTCCACATGGCGCCAAAATACACCCAGGCTCCCACCCACAAAGCCAGCATTCCGTTTCCCAGTTTCATACAGCACAATGTCGTTGTCCTTCCAGTCTTGTAATCGCTAATCGTTCAAAGACGACCATTTCACCCAATTCAACTGAGATTTAATACAAACTAAGCCTACAATGTGTTACTCATGCAACAATGTACATAGGTATATACACTATTATTTAACAGTCGGTCCATGAATGCCATATTTATATATCTTCTACTGTTCTATTATATTAAATAATAAAAAATACGCTTAACTATCAGAGACAATTTATCAGACCGAGCCCTTTGGAAAACTTGCAAGTTCACTTGGCGGATTTGTTAGCTAGCAATTAATCCTTTTAGGATTCAATCTTGGATTCCATTGTATGCAATATCAAAAAATATGTTACTATATAGGGATTATATGAATTAAATCATGTACGTTAGATAACTCATATGGCGTAATTCAGCGCTGGGACTTCTTATCAGTAAATATAAATGTAATTAAAAATACGGATGTAAGCAACTGTACAGTAGGTAAACTATTAATTAAACATAAAATTAAGTGTGTTTCATATTGCAATTCGTAAATGTACCTGCAACTGGAATGCCAAATGTTACTGTATAATCCAAGTGGCTGGTTTTTTAGGGTTCAGATCTCGATTAGGATAAAATTTACATTATGCAACTACTGAAACAAATAATCCAAATTGAATTTTGGAGTTAAATTATATTGTTTTTGTAACACTTTCCTCATCTTGCAATGTTTCAAACGGTTTAAAATATTGAATTGCCAAACAAAACTGATAGGATTGACCAGTTCAAATTCCCTGTTTATAATTGGAGATGGGGCCGTTATTCCTGTGCACGTGGAAAAAAGAGAGCGAATTGAAGCCGATAGATCAATGTGTGTTGGTTGTGGATGATCACGTGACAGCGGGTGACGTCACCGGCCACGCCCACAACATGGACCACGATCCCTTCAAAGAAAACGAGATGCCGACCGACCACGCCCACTACAAGCCTCTCTTCCCGAAATCCCAATCGCATTTGCACTCACATCTAATGAACCCTTAAAAACGGATCGAGACAAACAAAAAACCTTTTTTCAATCAACAATCAACCGCATTACAGAAGCGCAGAAACTAATTGGAGCGTCGTCAAATATTGGAACACCAAATGTAAACCACTTCAGTAGATAGGGTATATGTCTAAACAATATAATTTAAGCTTGCGTTCTGAATTTGAACACATACAAAATAATCTTGCATTATGTACAGTAGGTAAGTAATAACAATTTCACATAAAGGAGAAATTGTTAACAATGCTGTTCATTATGAGAATACTTACATCAACGAGCTATACCCATATAACATGAGTGCAAATCAATCAAAAGGATGTTGTTTGTTCCTTCATTGCCCTCACTGCATCAACATTATAACATTCGAAGAATAAACATATCAATATTAGATCATTTCCAAATTGATTGCATTGCACACACATTTGCCTGCTTCCATAATTTGGGTAACTCTTTGAATTTGTGAATTATTCCTTCACATGTATCAATCAACTATAGCACAAAATTGCTCCTGTATATGTTTTTGAAGCAGGGTACCAGTACCACAATGGAGCTCGGAATTGCTC
>WWPM01016293.1:0-13343 GCA_023279145.1 Glomeris maerens | reverse complement strand
TTTTTTTACAGGAATGCCGAGATGCAAATGTTGAATCTAGGAACATAACCGTATACCATGATTCGCTTGCTTCACAATGGTAATAAGTGCGCATGTCTGAACTTGAAAAGATATATAGGATGACTGCATAGAAGATTGTATGTAGACATTATTTGCATGGGTGGCGTGGAGTATTAGTGGAGTTGGGGGTGAGTGGCTTGCTCCCTTTTTCTGCTGTGGACTCGTAATTCGCGTTGTTGAGACTCCGGTGACTAGATCACGCTAGAGTTGCTCTCATGAAAGGAGTTGGAAATATTGAGTTCTTGGTTGTGGACCAAAGGCACCTGCCTTCGGCTTCTAGCACCGTTAATGCCGGGAAAAAGTCTCCTTTCGCACGGAATATACACGGACCCTCCTCCCCGCTTAACTCGCTTTCCCCTTCATTTGCTATGCTTTCAAATTGCCACTATTCACTGGACTCAACTTCAGTTCAGAATCCTTTCGCAGTCGGCTTCATTACGACTCCTGCAATCTGGCTTTTGTGCACGGCCATAGGTGCGTTATGCCCCATGTCAGGGTCTAACGTCGTCTATAAGCTAGCTTCTTCCCTTCTAGCTCCCTATGTATATACGTACCTACAGGAAAGGTCCCAATGTATTATTCTTTGTTATATACGGGAACAAGTCAGTTCAGTGTATAGTCGCCTAGTATACCTACAGCTTAGGAATTTCACTCATAAATGGAATGCATATAAGGTTAATAGAATTATGTATGTGCAACTTCCTGGGGTTTTTTTTATAGTACCCTAACAAAAATTGTTGGCTGTCACATGCATGCTAGGCTGCAAGTGAAACATTCACAGCTTTATTGCAGACCTGCGACAGCTTTAAAAAAATTTGTTAGGGTAGTGTGTACATTAAGAATAATAAGAATACATCGGACAATGAAATTTTCAAAAGGCCTGAAAATATTTATAATTCAAGGCAACAATACCTTTCAGTGTTTGTTTCAAAGTAAGTTTGTGAAAATTAGAGTTAAACTTCCATATTACTATTGCAGACGAGATGCTTTGAGTTGATTGCGATCAAAACTAGTTCGATAGTATTCTAAGTATACACATGTATTATCACAAAGCTGAATTTCTCATGCAGACATTGTGTAATTTATGGACACCCACCATTTGATTAGGGAATTGAAAAATGTGCGCCATGTTGGAATGTTCACGTGCACTATAGGCTGTGCATTCTGTTGTTAGTGCACTTTGCACGTGCAAGAATGCATTCATGGTTTTGGTTGATGAAAAGCGGGGGACATTGAAAATAGATATAAAGCTTTTGAGACGCTTTGTTTGCGAGCGTCGAAAAGGCGCAGGTTTTCCATGTTAAGTTCATCATATGATGTGACCATTCACCAAGTTTGGTCCGTAATAAGAGACTCTTTGGAAATAGGACTCCTTCAACTATGGCTTCTTCTTCTTCTTCTCCGTCTTCTTCGTGCATCTATTGCACTTCTCCATATTCTTCGCCTTCGCCGTCTAGGTCCATGATAACAGAATTGTCACCCATAGTATTTGCAAGGAGCTTTTCTTTTTCCATTGTGCACCGCTCTATTGGGACAGTCACTCCACCTGACGTCTCAAACTGCCATTGGTTCCCTGACAGGTCCCTCGGAACTCAATAATTCAGCATGCGCATTAAATCATGTACATGTTCTTAACTTCAAACCGCTTTAATAAACGTACATGACTTCATCTTATATAATTCATCTCGAAGAGCATAAAACACTTGAATAGGTAATCTTAGAACGGCACTTTGCAGGAACAAACCTTTTATGAAACATTTGCTGTGTGTTTGAAAATCTAAGAAAAGATTTGTCTTATCTTTATCATATAGTAATGATTTGTATTTCTTACGTTCATATAATATATGCACAATATAGTAGCTTCATGCAAGTATTCTCGTTATGCAACTGGTGTGATATGGATGTGTTACATCACATTAGACTAATTTATCTCACTAATACACTAGGTATGAAATTATTACGTTACCTGAATTGAGTTATATTGCGAAGCACGATGAATTATGAAATGCATACTGCACTTTTCCTTTTGTTTGCTCCATGTACAATGCATAATGGGGTTGTAGTGATGTGGACCTTACTCTCTAAATAAGCTCCCCAAAAAAGACCAGGTGCGAAAGGGTTAGGAGTGGCCCATTGCTCTGGAATTTATTTATAGCTTATGCGTCTCAAATATCGCTGGTTCAGCAAATATCTTGGTCGGAAATGCATTTGTCCATTTCATTTTGTATAGTTTATGTCAAGTTTGCCATGGTACCCTAAGGTACCCCCAAGGTGCCCAAAGGTACCTCAAAGTAAAGAAGTTCTTTTCATCAAAACGCACCCTCAAACCAGATCAACGATAACAATCTGAACATCTGTTTCACATATACCTATTACTTTATACCATTTATGTGCAGTACAGTAGGAAAGCTAACCTGTTTGGCTCGGATTTCTCGTACAGAATTATTGTGAAAAGGACGTTTTCCATTGAGTTGGTTGCTGCTTGCGTTTAGTCTCTCGGACAGGTTTTTGTCTGCCACCACTTGAGCGAAAATCGCTATTGCTTGTTTGATTCATTTAATTCAATTCAGTTTATAGGTGTACATTGAAAGAATCAATTGATGTGCAAGGGTGCGTGTCTGTGTTTTCTCAACATATTGTTTGAGTTTCTATTTGCAAGGGTTGATTTCGCTTTCTCCAGTGATGTTCTCGTATTACAATCGTATTACAAAGCGCCGAGTTTGCTGTTCAGTTGGTCACTTTAAATTGTCATGTATGTATGTGGTTTAATACACAAACTAAGCACAAACATGCGCTATTTCTGGTAGTGAATTTAAAAGAAAAATCGCACAATTTCTGTCTGATATATAAGTTCTATCAACTTTTAATTAAATTTCCGTACCGACTTATTGTTGTGAAAGGCATTTGGAGCGAAAGTGTCCATCGTACAAACTTTGGGATTATTGTACGAGAAATGAAGGCCGAAAGTCGGCAAAACAAGCCAGGGGTACACCTGTCAATGGGCCTAGTCAAACTCTCAGGTTAATTACACCACCACTTTGAGACCTGCAAAGTTAATCCATTGGCAGGTAAGCAGAAAAAGGCGCCGGTCTTCGTGTGCAATAATCTCCCATCAACTATAGGATTAAAGGTCCTTTAGGAAACAAAAGATATATGACAATAAGGAACTGTGCAGCTAAGTAAGTATAAAGAAAGTATAATGACCGTGAGAAAGTTGACTTCAAATTCATTCATTGTTTAATGCCTTCTCTGCTGAAGGTCTATACTGCTACTGCCCATTCACACGTAGTCCCAAAATCCATGCATGCGTATTGCAGAATACATGTATGACATTGAAATTAAAATAGAGTTTATTTTTGTTCAAATATTTCCAATTCACACATTGATGCTGTTATAGTAATTCAGGCTGGAATTATTCAAGGATAAACAATTGAGTTCTTTCCATTTATTGGTTTTCCAGTTGTTATTACTGTTTGACGTTTGGCAAATCTGTTTGGCTCTTTGTTGTTTGCTCGTTTGTTTGCTTGCGACTTTGACGTCAATCAAGCTTTGGTGGCATACTATAGGTGCAAAGATGGTATTCAGCCACAAAAGAGTTCCTCCCACTGATCCTAGTGTGTCCAATGGGAATTATTGGACTGGGGTTCCAAGCTTCCTATTGGGTAAATGGGAGTTCGCAGGGTCTCTTTGTGGTGTTGAATATAAGATGATCATGGAAGCCAGGAGGTACAGTTTGGGCATGAGCTGAAATCATACTAGGTCAAAGTTAAAGCCTTTTTTTGGATTAGAGATGAACGAGGTTTCGCAACATTTCGCATCTGCACAACATAGCATCAACAAGGTTCCTGGAACATCTAGTAAGCTTATGGCATAATTGCAATTTTCAGTCATTTCATATAGCGACCTGTCTTTATTTGGAAATACGGGCGGGAGATACTCCAATAGGTCTATACGTTTAATACATTTTTGTTTCATTTTTCTTATGAATCAAGAAATTTGTTTGTCCAAATAAATGTAATAATTCATGTATTGTTATATTTGTATACGTATACAAATAAAACAAACTTATTCTCTGATTATATAAAATGAGAAGTGCTGTAAAATATTCAGTCGAATTTTATTGCATGATAGTTTATATAAAGTCTATATAATGATTTTGTAAAGTTTATAAAATTTGTAGCTTTTGTTAACTGCTAGTTAGGATGTTGCGACCAAAGTTGTATTCTTGATTCGTGTTGGTTGCCGAGCTATTGACAGTAGGCTTACTTTATTGTGTTCAATACATAGGCTTAGTTACATGGCAGCCGAAGGATGGGCACCTTGACCTATACTCTACCTGATATTTAATTGAATAAACTGTTTATCATTACATCAAACAAATTAAAATGCATGTTTAAAGACTATATTTCAATGGACATATGTAAGAATTTCATTTCACTTGATGTCAAAGTATATACATAATTGAACGTTGTATTTTATATAGCGGAATTTAAATATGCTTGTTTGTTGCACGGATTGCTGTGCTCGCCTATAAACAATTTGAAGTAATCTTTGAGCTAGAACTGAATTTCTGCCTGGTGTTTTATGACGAAAAAGGTTGCTAATTTCTCACAATTATCTTCTAATAATAAGGCAATTCTAATGTATGCAATTTTTCAGGTCGAATTTTACTGGATATTCCCTGCAAAGTGTGCCAGGATCATTCATCTGGAAAACATTATGGAATCTTCGCTTGTGATGGGTAAATTATGTTTTTCCAGCAATTATGTAGGTCTAATGCATGCAATGTTCGGAAAGTACTGTGATATAATGCACAGGCAAGAATTTGGTGCGTAAAACATATTGCATATCGATCATCAAAAACTATGTGAATAACAAATATTTGGCTTATTTCTGTATAAAACCAGGGGTTCGTGCATTATTGAATTTCATCAACAAATTTTGAGCATCCCATATCAGCAATATCAAACTGATTCTATAAAATTTGGCCAGTTTATATGATTTCATTGTAGTTTAAGTGAGAAAATGGTAATGATATGTAAAATGTGTTGCTGCACTGATTTAAAATTTGTGGCAATAAGGAAGTTTTGTTACTGCTCCTGCAATACTGGCTTCACCACCCAACCAGTGATGCACTGCAGTAAAGTTCACAATAACTTTATGGAGCAGTAGCAAAAGGTTAAATTGCCATTATTCATCTACATATTACCATCAATTTTGAATCTGTTTTCAGCAACGTATTCAGATTATTGTAGCCAAAACTGGAGGAGTTAGAATCCGTTTAAAAACTTGAATTGGTGCTCCAGAAAATTGTTTTCCAAAGTACTTAGTAATTAGTGTGAATCCTTAGTGACATAGCAACTCAATAAAAGTGATAACATGTTGGATAAAATATGATTTCATTTTATTTCGACTTCAGTGCATGCAAGAATTAAATGAAAAGCATTTACAATTTTTAAGTTTGCCTATATAGCATTTCATAATTTCTATGATAGATGGTGTTATACAAATAAATAATTCATGTTGGCCTTTTGAATCGCACTTTGCATGCACACTGAAGATATATGTATAGAGACTAGGGTAGTGCTTGTTGCATGTACTAGTAGACCTATAGAAGAAATCAGAAGTTGGTTTGATTGAGTGGGTGACGAGGACATTATTCGTTTTAAACATTCGTTGTCACCCTTTGTAGACTTATGTCGCATAACACCCCAGTGACACTTTTGTCTATTTCGTTGCAGATGTGCCGGCTTCTTCAAGGTAAGCCAACAGACTGGAGGCATTCTTTTCCTCGGTCTTCTTCTCTTCTCACCCCTTTCAGAAATTTGCTCCCCAAAACCCTACAGTTTATAATGGTCGGTTTTGAAAATCCGTTGGACGAGTGACAGCAAAACTGCGAGGGAGTGTCCAACTAGCCCTGATTTTTCCAAACTGGATCTAACTCTTTTATAGTTTGTTGCTTTGAAACTTGACGCTTGATCGTTTATTGAGTCTGTTGAGAGAAAAAAGCTGTGAGACTATATATTCGGATAAAGGCAGGTCAAAAAGAGTGACACCAAAATTACATCATGTGCTTTCATCCAAAAGCCCTTTCGGTACCACATCAACTTCAAAATCCATTGAATGCCTAACACGTGCTTCGTCTTTTATTCATGATTGTGGCTGCAACACTTTCACTTCCATTAATTGTTGCATGAGAAGCTGATGGCTGCGATCCTATATTATACTGCATCCGTATCCATATTTCTTTACAAATTATTGTCTGCGAAAATCTGAATTTTTTAAGGTAATGTAATTAGGCTATAGGCATATAGGTAATGTAGTTCACAATAGTCATAGTTAAGTATGTCCTGTATTGTAAATGTCATTAATGTAGCATGCATTGACAAATCTGAATAGCGGGTTAGTGCATTATAATTTAGTGTGAATACAATTAAAATTAATTTCTTTTACATTTGAAATGTAGTGTATTCTTATGAAATATGTATGGTAATAGCAACAAATTTTGTATTGCTGAAAATCACTCCGTCCAACTGATTAGATTTCTGCACCCCTTTCAATTAAAATCCCTTAGCTGCATGGTCTGGATTAATTATGTATAGAAAGCGGTATTGCCTTTATAATGATTTCTCCCTTACAGAGATCAATCAGAAGAAATCGTCAATACATTTGCAAAGCACGGAACCAAGGAAGTTGTCCCGTTGATAAAACTCACCGGAATCAATGCCGAGCATGTAGGCTTAAAAAGTGTCTGGAATCTGGAATGAACAAAGATGGTAAGCGAAATTATTTGTTGGTTTCGGATAAGTTCTTATGTTGTGTTCAAGAAATGAATTCAAGTACAACTTTAGTGCATCAGCATGTTAGTAGTACCTTCAAAAATAAAAATACAGGATCCCTTGTTGCACCATCCTCTTGATTTTTGATACTATTCATGTATACCTATATACTTGGCGGTTTATGCAACTTTGGCATTCTGGTCGTTTTCTCTTCGTGCTCTGGTTTTTGATCGACATATGTCGTTTTGTGTATAAGCTATAGAATTTTGTCCTGGTTTAAGACAAATATTGGTTCGGTGTACATTTTTATTGTGTGCGTTTTGAGAGTTTTTATTTGGCACCTCTTCAGTGGGAGGGTGTGAGTATGAGATCAATAGGTCCCTTCCGGTTTTTCGTGGGTTCGGCCTCTCGAAAGTCTCGAATATCGCTCGTCCATCTGCACATGCGCCAAAAATCATTTTTTGTGCTGCCTTTCAACGCACTGCATGACTGCTGAGTAAAGTCTGCATGGGAGTGGCTCATGTGGTTGTTGTAAACATCTACAAGGGCCTTTTCTCTTTTTGATGGGAATATTGTCCATTGACCCTCCCTCCCCCACCTTCCTATTAAACGATATAATACGAGAACCGGGTTACTGATGAATTTCTATGCGGTTTTTGTGATTTATGGCTTCCTTTCTGGGGTCTTTTTGGTGGTGTAGCAGTTCAGCACGAGCGAGGTCCTCGCAATTCGACCATCAGGCGTCAGGTGGCGCTCTACCTGAGGCAGGAAGCATCTTCCATGGGCCCAACCGGAAGTTCCCTTTCGGGCCCCGGAAGTGGAGTGAGCAGCGAGGATCTCTCCAACGCGCATGCGCACTTCGTCTCGGCAAGGACAACTTTTGCACTAGGAGGACTTGCATCTCCTCCAGAAGCTGCTAATCTTTCACCTTCTCCTGCACCTGTTTCTGTTGCAACTTCGCCACTGAGTACAATCAGGCCAGCCTTCATTTGTCATCCAACACCAAAGGTGTGTTTAACATTTATATTCTTTTTTACAGTATTATTCAGAAAGTCATTGAATCGAACTGACAATTTTATTTTATTGACAGTATCCTCATGAAGTGACGCCTAGTTATTTTTGCCACCCTGAAACGATATGCGAATCTGCTGCAAGACTTTTATTTATGAATGTGAAATGGGCCAAAAGTGTTCCAGCGTTCTCAAGCCTTCCGTTCCGAGATCAAGTAAGATTCATTCATTTTTGTGTCTTCAATCGATCACTTATCAAATGCTATGACTGATTCATATCACTTTATTATAGTTGATGCTCCTGGAGGAAAGTTGGCGAGAATTGTTTATTTTGGCCGCTTCACAATTCTTTATGCAATTTGAAGCTGGGGCTCTGTTTGTTGCTGCAGGTTAGTATTCTCAATGTAGAAAGACATTTTCGTGTGTAATATGCAGCATAATGTGTGATAATTTTTTGGCAATTGCAGGAATGAATGGTGAACAATGTCCTCCTGATAAAGTTACTACTCTTGTTATGGAGCTGAGGAATTTGCAAGAAATAATAGCGAATTTTCGTTTTATGAGAGTTGATGCCACCGAATATGCTTTCCTGAAAGCTGTTGTGCTATTCAAAACAGGTAATAGATTTATCTTTAGAGTTGGGAACTTTTTCATTTGCAAACTTGATTCTGAAGGTTGTGGCGATTGCTGTATAAGATTTTGTATTCATATCACAATATCTAAGCATATTTCCATCGAAAATGTGGTTAACTAACGTTGCAGACAATTTTGATTTATTATTGCACCTTGTTTGCACACATTTGCTGATAAGCAGTGAGTTTAGATTTTTTTCCCCAATGAAAATCTGATGTGATTCAAGTTAATGAATTATGATTACCTTATCTGAAATCATGCATGGCGTAAATTATACAAGTCAGAATAGTTTATATGGATTCGCATGATGGTTGTTATGTAATAATATAAAAGAAATGTAAGAAAGCAGCTGTTTAATATTCGGATTTTTTCTGAAATGTGGAACTCTTTTAGCATGCCGATGTGCGTGAATATTAGAAGCTTTGTTGACATTCACAAAAGTGCTTACATTTTGATATTTAAAGGAAAAGTCGCAAGATCCAAGAGCTGAAATGTCAAATATTACTTGTGTATTATGCAATGCGATGATTAATGGTGGAATGAGAATAATTATAATCATGAATTATGGTGACTAATAAAATATATATGTTTTTATTAATTATTGTAGTCTTTCCATCGGGTTCTTCGGAAGTGAGGGTGCTGCGAGATATTCAAGCCGTGAGCACATTACAAGATCAAGCGCATTTGACGTTGAGCAAATACATTCAAAGTGCTTATCCTACGCAGCCATCACGGTTTGGCAAACTTTTGCTTATGTTGCCAACATTGAGAACTGTGAGTTCAGCAACTATTGAAGATTTGTTCTTCAAAAAGACCATCGGCACCATCCCCATCGAGAAACTCTTGTGCGATATGTACAAATCCAGTGACTTTTGAGCAACAATTTAACTGTGTGAACTCTGTAAATATGTAAAGAACAAGTGAAAAACAGGCAAGGATTGTTGATATCACTCCTAAAGTACAGCGAATGATTCTTATTAGCGTAACGTAGTGGTTTTTTTCTTCCGCGTAGTCAAATGTGCCTGTCTCGTGGTTTGCGACACAAACTAGACCTCTTGCACGACTCTTATGCATGATATTTATGAACAAACTCTCTCTGCATAGTGAGGTAAGTGCCTATCCTACTTATACACTAGAATTGTGGTGGTTCTTGCATTTAGTTCCGAGGATTACTTTAAACTTGATACCTACCAGAAAATAATTCATAAGATTACTATTCGGAGACACAATCCAGCGAAAAATATCAAACTTGCCAGAATCTGCAAGAAAAATAAAGAACGGCATCTAAACTAATTGGTTGGTGTCTCTTATTAATTACATCATAGAACTGTTGAATAAAACTGAGCATATATCCGGATGAAATTGTAACATAAAGCAGCTTCTCAGAGTAACAAACTACCTACTGGACATCACTGTTTTTCTAGTCCAAATTTTGAAGTTAATTAATTACGTTTCAAGATTCTTGATCTAAACAGGGTTTGGCTGTAGCCGTTTTATTCAACGGACTCGTTAAAATAATATATTTCCTCTGTTATTCGTTTGTGCGCTGTGCGTCTTGGTATTCCGTGGTACGAGTTTTTGCAAACTTCACTTTCTTTGTTTACACATCTAAAGAATGTAGTTCTGTGGAATGCGATGTGACTAGACTTCTCCCGGAAAGATTTCAAAGGGATATTTCTAAACATGTATATAACATCTTCATTTCATACGTCGTCAAGCGTGAAAAAATGCATGTATATATGTTGCCATTGAAAATCATGGCAAAACACTGGAAACGATCTCGTTTTCATGCCTGTGTATTACTTATTGACATAGACAACTTAAATTGACCAGTAAAAAGATAAAAAGTAATCGTGTTGTTCAGTGAAGCGCTTCTCATAAACAAAATAACTGAAATTCTTGTAGTTTGTCATGTTAAGCTTCCAATGATCAGTGTAGGGTATCAATTATAAGATGACTGTTTGGCAGAAGATTGTGAGGCTAGCTGAAAGAATTACGGTAACAATTACACATGGGAAAGCTCTGCTGAACATGAAATGGGCTGTATATGGGTGCCACTTGAACTGCTGCGAGTTGATTCTGCACAAATGATGATCACCGTGCATTCACGCTTGCTGAGATTTTCGCTGAAGCTGGTTTCAGGGATTAACTTGCAGATTAGGGAGTTTGTGGGTATTCAGCAGGCCGGATATTTATAGCTAAAGTCGCAGGCAATGGGTCATAGGGCACCGCCGCCCTTCATATCTCTCAAAAGCCGGTGGTATCTGTATTTTGGAACATGACCATGGCCACTCCCACACAACACTGACCAATAAGCATGACAATGGCCAGGTGATTGTCACTTCGCTTCTTGTCATTCAACCAACCATATAAGCGAAGAGAGTCCAGATGGGGCGTCCATTGTCACTGTCATATAGTGGAGCCACCACTTTTGTAGTGCACATGAAAGAAGGAATGATCGCGTTAAATTCTTATATTGTAATTTGCAAACATTAGCAATGCAAATATGACACTTGATGATGCCAAATGCGAGTTCATTGTACTGGTGAATAATAATAATGATAGCAAGCCACGTTGGAAAATTCAAGAATTATATTTTTCCAATGTCACAATTGAACTCGTTTTTTTTCAGAAATCGTGTTTAGTAAAAAAGTATCACGGCTACATTTATTCATATGTAAAAGATAAAACGATGCTGGCAATGATTTCATATATTTAGGTATGTCACCTACTTTAAAGTTTAAAATTGTGGAAGACAAGGTATATAAAATGAAGCACAATCACAAACATTGGAATTTTTTTAATTACTTTTTCTGTTCACCTTTAAAATTAGTCATTAATTTGTCGTATCTCCAGAATATATCATGAATGTCCTCTTACAGTGGTGTTTAATTGCTATTATAGTTGCATTTGATTATATTTAAAAACAACTGCAGGCATGACATGACTGCATGTGCCATAAATTTTTAGTTAAAACTAATTATGGTATTATATTGAAAATAGTGGAAATGATTTTTGCTACATTCTCACGGTAGGTGCGCTGCACCAAGTGATATTTTTTGTTGGCTTTGCGCATGCGCTGTGAGCGTGGGACCCGGAAATAGGCCAATGCCTTGATACAACCGATCTTGAATGATGTCAAGTGAAACAAAAAAACTATCTGTATATACATGAACAAACGCTCAGTCACCTTGTGGATAACATTCACCCTGAACCACAACCTTGTTGAACTTTCCCTTTTCAATCACACGAATCCGCAAAACCGAAATGGAAAGCTTCTTTGTTAGCTAGAAGAGAGATTTTTAGCATTGCTAATATTTAAATGGATTCTTTGATTCGTTGCTATTCCTCTTTATTTTTTTGTATGTGTGGTATACAAACTAATGTCAATATTATGAGACGATTTGTCAGTGAAATTTTTGGAGTATTTCCAGTATTTCTCTGTAATAGCAAATATCTCGGGGCATGATTTCCTTGACTCCGGTGCGCCCATATGACGTCACCATCTCCGCAGAGTTGCATAATAATGTCCGTTGAATTTGATTGGGGCACACAATGTGCCTCCTGCGTTCTTCATGAATGGGATACAAAACGTCACTTTGAGGGTTTGCGGTTGAAAGTTTTTGATTCCGTGCAATCCCCAGGGCCCTTGGATGTCCCTTTGAGGATCGTGGCACACGCCAACATTGACGACCATGGGGTCCAATGGCCATTTGGGACCTTTGGGAGGGTGGGTTGGGGCACGTGCTTCTACCCCAGTGCTGACATCTGGCAATGATGAGCAGCATTCGATAAGCAATTCTTGGCCTTGTCAATTGAAATCCATGTACCCTGTCATTACCGTCCCTGTCAAGTCGGTCGATTCTTTTTCATCTTCAGCTGCTATTATAGTGGTCACTGTTATTTTATTCACAAATCGCTTCCGGTCACTTTGTGCTTCCAAAGAACATGCCCATTTTTAGGAGGAGTAGCAACATTCAAAAGAAGCTTTTTTATTGTAGCCTAGCTATAGAGATGTTGAGTGAAGCTGGACATGTCATTTGATTTGGTCATTTTCTAATGTGGAGGATATCCATTAAGTTTGATGTTTTGATACCAATTGAAAAGATATGGAAATGAAATGCCATTCACGAAAAGAGATCGTTAGTTTTTGACATATTGCAGCTATATGTCACCTTTTGGGCGCATTTAGCTCTGAAGCGAGTTTCTAGATCCAGATGTTTCAACATGGAGTAAACGCATATTACAAAATGTCACCATGTTTATATCAATAGTTGTCAATGGAAACAAGAACTCTGTACTGGCAGGTCACAGGTGATAAATGAGGGCCAATCTAACCAAAGAGTGAATAAAACAAAGCTGAAGGCTTACTCAAAAAAGTAAAAAATAATAATAGGACCTATTCAAATTATGCAATATGTTATATAATATGCAAAAATTCTTACAGGCGGTCTTTTTTGTGGGCGCACAATTTTGCTTTGTAACTGCTTAGGCACACAGGTTTTGCACCACAGGAGATGTCAACTAGTTTTTTAAATGTTATATTGATGGATATTTTATTTTTGCCAGTTTTTAGCAAGTTTAAGTGAAGTCAACCTTGCTATAATGACGTCCAACATTGCTTAATAGATACTACATTCAAACCCTCAACTATACGTATACCTATGAATAATAAAACGTGTGATTTATTGCTTGGGTGGGCCAATTTGAGACAGGGCAAGCTAATTCATTGCAATGGAACTGCTAAAACTTGTCGTGAAAAATGCATACGATTTCAATACATTGCAAATCATGTTTCAATTCGCTCTGACCTTGAGTTATATATATGTTTTTTGGCAGAATTGCATTTGATTTGTATTCA
>WWPM01016278.1:0-16937 GCA_023279145.1 Glomeris maerens | reverse complement strand
CCCCCCCCCCCCCCCCCCCATCACATTTCCTGCATGAAAATTATATTTTTCAAATTGCGTATTTCTTGCATTGATATAAATTCGTTTGAAAATATTCATTATGATTTATATTACAGCTAAAACGATCATTCAGAAATTTATTCAAATTCTTTTATAAATATTAACACTAGAACGACTGAAGCGGTCATTTTGACCGCAAAGCAATTTTTAACTCTCATTACACCTAAACGGTTAATCGCCGGCTGTTTATATTTTATGACTTTTCCTATCTTATTGAGATCTGTATAAATGCCAAAAATAAATAGCCTTAGTTTAATACTAAGTGAGTACTTTAACAGTCTTCCTAGGACGACGGTGGCGGTCAAAATGACCGCTATAGACTTCCATCAGACTTATATAAGAAAAGAATGTAATTTATCACAAATATCTCGACGAAGATATATTTTGAATCTCCTAAATGAATTGAGAGCTGCATACTGCAACTCAAAAAGAATTCCTTGTGGACAAAAACCAGCAAATAGAAAACGTCGCCAGAGCTTATTTTGTCGTAACAAAACACCAGATTTGTGTGCATCATGTGAAAAGCCTACCCGTGGAAAATGCCAAGAACGATGCATCAAAAAGGTTTACTGTACTAAATGAATCAAATACATGGAATAAATGAAGTTCGATGATAAAAATCAAATGTAAGTTAAAATTTCCTTATAGCGGTCAAAATGACCGCTAGTCGTTCTAGGTAGTTCAAAATATCAGTCGTTCTAGTGTTAAATATAATAATTATAACTAAAATGCGTTAATTTTGTATTTTGATAATATAACAAAGACATCAGAATGATTAAACAATCATTCCAAATATGCAAATTTTACTTTTAAAGCTACATGTACACAACATAGTGATTTTGGCTTATGTGGCGTCGCATTTCTGATACCCCTCCCCCGTCGTCACGCATCGTCACAAATGTTTGAACCCCTCCCACCTTAAGTGTGTGACGTCATTAATGGAAGGCCCCTAAACCCTTTTCTGCCATGTGAAACATTAGGCCCCATAAAGTTAATTAATAGATTCCCGTCCGGAAATCGGCAAAAATGGATGCGCACACGCGGATTTTATTTTTATTTTATTATTATTTTTTATTCTAAATTGCTATTATTTGATCGCGAAGTGGCGCTGAAACCTCGTCATGAAGCCCTAGCCCTGATCATCATCACGAAATCTCCAATAGTTTTGTGTATAAAACTATCTGACTCGCGTTTTTGTGTGTTAACACGGACATGGAGTAGTGTTTTTGCTTTTTCAGCCGCATTTTAGTGAATAAAATTTTTTTTTCTTGAAAAAAACCGGTGCGCGCGGGGACGGGAATCTACTAATTAACTATGTGGAGTCTTAATCCCCTTCTCGTGTCAACATCTTTGTATTCCCTTCATGAAAAACCTTCTTGGAGAATTCTCAGACGACGCGGCGTAATAGTAATACCATATATTTATTGCGTAAATCGACGACATGGACGTTGACGATCAGTAGTTACCGTAATGCGACAACCTGAGAACATAAGGAAGAAAAAACGGCTGTGTTAGTTCCGAGAGCGGAAGACACTGCCGCAGCCAGGATTTTTCCCGATTAGGCACGTGCTCCAACGAAAGGAAGTCGGCTTTTTTCTATATTTGACCAAAGTTTGTTCTGAAAACAGTGTAAAACGAACACCAAAATAGAAAATCTTTTATTTTGAAATTTGATTTTTAACCCTTCGTCGTGTGCAAGCAGCCTGGGAGGACAGCAAAATCCTTTTTTTTTGACGCCTCCCCTGCCTCAGGGGATGCCCTTCCTATAATGTTTCTATGGGAATTTTTCACTTTGCTCAAAAGAATTGTGAGAAATAAGTGAAGGAACCACATCAGAAGAGATGCATGCTAGTTACTTTTTCCGGTTTTTTTATTTATGATCATTTTTTCGGCCCAAATTTGAAAACGTTTTTGTGCCAAATTTCCTTTCCTTTGTTTTAGTTTACAATTTGTTCATTCAACTCGTTATTTTCCAATCAATTTGGTACATTTCCATTCCTTAGACCCTAGCAATTGCTGCCCGAATGATGTTTTTAATTGAAATTTGGGGGAAGGGGGAGGATAAAACATGTGCGTGGCCTCTCAGGCCAGTTGCGCCCGATTTTGTGTCTTCCGGAATTGCGCCCGACGGAGGGTTAATAATAATTACTACTTCATGAGTCATTAAGTGTATCGGAGAATTTATTTCATGTATTTCGAATGCCAAACGCAATATGAATATGGCAATTTATTGGGAATTTTTGAAATTTTGGGGTTTTCTTTTTTAATTAATCATTTTATCTAGTATTTAGTAAAAATTATCGATTAGGAACGTGCTTATCGCTGGCAGTTAGATACCAAAGAAATATACCTGAACAGGTGAGCGGAGTCATTTGGGCCGCCCACGGCCAAGTATCCGCCATTGGCCGAGAAGTCGACGCACGATGGTTTGCCCAAGCCAGCGTTGCATGCCGGGAAGTTGGAAAAGGTTTTGAAACTCGGAAGATGGACCTGACATAAAGAAAAGGAAAAGAAGGACGAGAAGCTTTCAATCAGATCGCGAAGCATGCAGTCTTACCAGTCGTACGGCATCGCTCTTTAACCGCGACGATGCGACCAGAATCTCGCTGGCGCTGTTGAACTTGACTTCGGAGATGGACGTCGTCAGGTTCAAGATTGTCTTGATAGGTTTCGGGGAAGATGAGGTCATCGCCGCATCGCTGTCGTAAACATTCACCACGCCGCTGTCGTTGCTTACAACAGCGAAAAGTACATGTAGTTAGCGCACAGCATCCCTGCCAAGATACCGTTCCGATGCAGATCTCTCACCCGCACGCAAGGTACTGTCCGTTGGGCGACAGTGCCAGCGCGGTGCCCTTAATGCAGCCATCATCGTGGAACTTGTGCAGGCATCGACGGGACCTCACGTCCCAAACGTACACCTCCCCTTCGTCTGCGCAAAATAACAGTGCATTACAATAGATCAGGATCAATAGGGAGATTTAATAGGAAGTAAAGTGGCTAAATTTATGCCGTTTCATTCTTATGCGTCCTACTTATTCTTTTTTGTAACATCAGTTCCTACATCACTTGAGGATGAAACGTCATAAATGTAGTCACGTTATGCCCTATTAAATCTCCTTATTAGACAAATGCGCACGCCGACCTCCGTGGGAGAAAAGACGTGCGGCCTCCGTGTCGAAAGTGAGCGCCGCCACGTTGCCGTTCGCTTTGAAATCGCACAGCCATTCCTTGGACTGCAAGAGAAAAGAGAAATTCGAACGACTTATGCAAAAAATCTGCCTTATAATAAAAAGCAAGAGCACTTTGGCACAGATGAGATTGATCTTTCCTCCTGGCCCCGGCACGGCCATCAACCTTCCTTGGCCGGGCGACACGACAAAATATCCCATGAAGGCGTCCATTAAACCTGCATAGTACGGACCGGGGTTTAGCCAGAGCTCTAAGGGAGGGTTCGTGGAGAAGAATCGCGACAGTTAACCTCTGTTCGCGGGCACTCGCACCGCTTTTCCGGCAATCATATCGTAGCAGAAGTAGCTTCGGCGGCTGCGCGAGCCGACCACGAACTGCTCGCCGTCGACTGCGAAGCGAGCGCAGTCTGCGCCACTGTCCTTCAGTGGCACGGTCTGAATCCTCGCGTTGGCCTTACCGTCAACCTGCACCAGGTGCACGGCCTTTGCATCGAGCTCAGCCACCAGTGCCACTTTCGCTTTTGGGTGGAACTCCAAGCATTGTATCAGCTTATTCTTGGTGTCCTGTGGAGAAGGAAAAAATCGGTTAAGTGTCCCGAGACAAGGGGAAGGGGAAAATAGAAAGGGAACCTTCCGCGTGCAGTCGAAGTTGAGTGGGCGACATTTCTCAAAGACGACCGTGTCCGGCATCAGTCTCTCTTCTCGCACGATGTAATGGTCAACGCGTCTCGCAAAGTCATCATCGTCTTCTTCACTGTCCACTGTGGGAAGTTCAGCCCAAGATGGCGTTCCCAGAATTCGGTTCTTCCTGAAAGAGTCGTTCCAATTAATGTACTAATTATATGTTGTGACGTGTTGTTTTTCGAAATGACTTTTGTAAAACAAAAATTCTAGCCAGGTTACCAATGTATAGTGCCTTATATATATTGAAATTAACTTTTGTAATTGCTTTTGTGTGCGAAATTAATGGGAATAAACGGTTAAAATTGTTCACATTAATCATTATATACACTGCAGTTCCGTGAAATTAAACGTGGAATTTTGTTGTTGAGATTAAACAGAATTATCGTTTTTTTTCAGGCATTGAGGCTAGCAACCGGGGGTGAAGGCTCTCAATTCGAATGTTTCGCTGCCATTTTCGGGGAGAGGAGAGGAGGAGCAGGGGCTCATCTCCTATTAATTATTTTAGGCGAACATCGATGACAAAATGACGCTGTTATATCTAGTGATCTGCTGGGATGACCGCTAGCTGTAACGCCCACAGGGTGGAGTGCCTCGTTAACGAAGCGGCATCACGGCATCCACAGCGCCATCTGTCCGCGAGCGATCGAAACATTTTTGTCGCGGAAATTTCTTTTGGCAATTTACCACGTGGTTTTTGCGTAATTAATTAACAATCATGTCATTTTAGCAAGTCACCTGTCGTCGGAGCGGTCGGCCTCGTCGTCTTCGTCGATCCACGCTCTTTTGCGCTTCTGCTGAATTGGATTCGAACTCGAGCGGTCGATGGTCGGCGGCAGCGAAGACGGCCGTCGATCGGTCAAGGTTTCTTCCGCGTCGCCTCCGAGAACCAACTTCTCTAACGCCGAAGATGAAGACGATCTCATCTTCCGTCCATCCATTTCTACGAAGCGAAAGCCGAGCATCTAATTAGCGCTAGTAATATGTAATATTGAAAACGGAATACCTTGCGTACCGAACTCATCCGCGTGTTGCAATTGCTACTGCATATGTCCAAGGTATATAGAAGTAATGTGTCGCACCGTAGGCGTATTCCAAATTGTGACGTCAACAGGGTGCGTTGGCTAACTGAAAAGCGAGTTTCTTTGGCCTGGCCTGGCAC
This sequence comes from Glomeris maerens, assembly GCA_023279145.1. Classification (NCBI taxonomy): domain Eukaryota; kingdom Metazoa; phylum Arthropoda; class Diplopoda; order Glomerida; family Glomeridae; genus Glomeris; species Glomeris maerens. Next base: position 11,843 of record WWPM01016278.1, on the reverse strand, counting down.
AATTGTACGTCATCATAGTGCTTTCGTCCCTGATTGGCTGACTGAGAAGGTACTTCCATTACCGTGGTCTGACATCTTCTACTACGGCGTTTCGAGCTTAGGCGTTCGACTAGACGAGGACGACCTTGAGCCGGAGCGCCGAAGCTGTCATTACGATAACCAGACGACTGGTTTGCGTGGCTGCTCGCTTCGTTCCCCCGACTCCGGCCACAAAGGTCGACGTACGCAATTAAAACTCGGCAAGACGGAAATTAATACCTATACTGGTAACTCTCGTTTTCTTGTTATAGAGTTTAACTGATTTGAACTGATATTAGGATTCGCTGGACGTTACAGGGAACGGTTGGTCAGGGGAGTAAAATAAAAGATGACCGGTTCGGTCGTCTGCTTCGCTTTGACGGCGGCCATTTTGCAAATCTCTCTAGTATTATCGCTGTTATTGACGTCTTGTTATGGGGAAAAGGAGCCGGTCGACATCGAGGAGATGGCCAGGAAGCAGATGGGCAATTCCACAGGACCAGTTGTAATTTATTCGATTTGCATATACGTGTATTTATTTTTGAGATTTGCATTTATGCAGTTAATCGCATTCAATATAGGACCTTGGAGGATTCCTGAGACCGGAAGGATCCTTGCTAGGTAGGTTCCACGGTGGAGTAGGGAACCTTGGCTTCGTGCACGCCTTCGTAGCCGCCGTGTCGGTCATCGTCGTGTCCGAACTGGGCGATAAGACGTTCTTCATCGCAGCCATCATGGCCATGCGACACTCCAGGATAACCGTCTTCTTTGGAGCCATGAGCGCCTTGGCCGTCATGACCATTCTCTCTGGTAAGGTCACCCACACCATTTTCCGTCCTTATACCCATGTCTCAAAAGTGAACGACTCCCGTTTTGCAGCTTGCCTCGGCTTTGCGACCACCGTCATCCCTAGGGCGTACACGTACTACGTGTCCACGGCTCTCTTCGCTCTCTTCGGCATCAAGATGCTCAAGGAAGGTTATTACATGTCGCGCAACGAGGGACAGGAGGAGTTCGAAGAGGTGCACGCGGACCTTCGCAAGCGGGATGAGGAAGTACGCACTTACCGTAAATGCTCGAATAGACCTCGAGACTCGAATAAACTCTGGGCCGAAATTATTTTTGGTAACTAAACCACAGGACTCGAATCCTTTCAACGGTTACGTCATTGTCTCCCCTTTCTTACAGTACTGGTAGTTTTTCACGGAAACCGTATGGCTCCAAAACGGTTATTTTAAATTGGGAGCAATAAAATATGCAGAGGAAAACATCTGTGAAGCCGCGGCAAGGAAGCTTGTGTGGCGTTGATCTGAAGTCAATCAAACCCTCGTTAGGAAAAAACCCCAGCTACTCGAATAAATCTCGGGTAAATTTGGGAAAAAGTAAATAAAACCACCGGGGTTTATTCGAGCGTTTACAGTAACTGTACTGTTGACACGCAAAATGCCAAAGATCAACGCTGCTATATTTGTGTTTCACAGATGCAGAAGTCACGCGACTTGACGGAGGACGGCGGCGAAGCGGGCGGCTTGTCGGCCCTGCGGCGCAATCGCCTATTGTCCGTCGTGTCATACGTGTTTGTGCAGGCTTTCACGCTCACCTTCCTGGCCGAGTGGGGGGACCGGTCGCAGCTGACGACCATCATCCTTGCTGCGCGCGAGGTCCGCATCACCCACTTACTAGTGTCGTTGCCTTTCTTGTTTTGTTTCCTTCAACTTTTGCGTACGTAGGACATCGTCGGAGTGACCCTTGGGGGTACCTTGGGTCACGCGTTTTGCACCGCCCTGGCCGTCGTCGGAGGCAGGATAGTTGCGCAGAGAATATCCGTGCGAACCGGTGAAGTTTGACTTTCTTCCTCTCCCCGGTTTGGTCGCGATTACAGTATTTGCTGTCGTACTAATAACCGATGCCATGTGTTGCTTGCAGTGACCCTGGTGGGCGGGTTCGTGTTCCTACTGTTCGCTCTCTCGGCGTTCTTTGTCGGTCCCTCCGAGTGAAAGAAGCTAGAAACTTAGCCAAGGGGAACAGGCGACCTTGTAAGTGCAGAATCCGTATTGCTTGCGCCGCCGAATTGCCTACCTGTCCCGCAATGCAGGACGATGGCCCCGGGCATCCAATCAAAGAGTGAAACACAAATTTGGATTCTGAAATTTTAAGTTTTTAAAATACAACTTGAACGCAACGTTGATATAATGCAGGGTCAGATCCAAATGTTAGGTTTATTTACATGTTTTTTGTCCATATTAACTTGACGATTACATATTTCTGGCACCGATTTTGGTACAGTGAAATTATCATTTCAAATCAATAATTGGCAATGGAGACTGTATAGAAATTCTCACACTAAAGCGTCCGGCTCATTGTTTTTGCTGTCTTTAAAATTATTCTATTATAAAATTTGTCTTAAAGAAACTCTTGCTCATTGTGATCTTTAAAATTGTTGAAACTGCAATTTTGTTTTGAAAGTCCTATAACCAAAAAAAATGCCAGTGTGTCGCTTTGCACGCAACAAAACATGCATATTGGGGTTTGTTGTTTGCTTTGGATTGTGCCGGAATAATCGCTTTCGTGTGAATTGAGCTTGTAAAAGGAAAAGTGCGAGCGATTGTGCGAAATTAAGCACTTCAGTGAGCATTAATGGCAAGACCTTGAATTCGAGCACAAAAGAAAATCTTCAAGGCCTTGGATTAAAAAAAACAACCCTCGGCAACTCATCTATTATAACGAAGCAGTGTAAAAGTTAATTGCGATGTTTGCGTTTGCATTCCAGGTTAACACGTTACTGAACCAAATTAAACTCTGGATACCGTTTGCATTGCAGGCGGAGAGACGTGCGACCGACGGGTCGGGATCTGTACAAAACTGTTGTATACAGCGATACACTATTTAAAAGCAAAAAAGTCGTACATGTGACCGAGGTGCGAGTTTCTTTTCGGCGCCGCGGCCTTCGCGCTTGCCTCGTCGCTGTGGTCATTCCCGGTAATTGCTGCGCTCGTTCTTGACTCTGCTTTTTCACGGCTAAACCAATCCGGTCGTGATCAAACTACTAACAAAACTTTGTTTCCCCTTGCGAGGAGGAGGAGGAGCGGCCCGTGGGTTCGCGGCCTCGGGTTTTCGGCAAATGATCCGAAAAGCCAAGGGAGTACGAGTTTAGAATGTAAAATTAAGTACCAAAAAGTGGCAAACGTAGTAATTGCCAAAAGCGAAAATGTTGATGAAATCCAAACGGAAAGCAAACTGTTCTTTGCACTTATCTGGCATATTTGTTTACCGCTTTAAATCTGTGATTCGTTGTCAGTCAGTGCCGTACGCGAAGGCGGGTTAGAAACTGTTTGTAAAACCCTTTCCGACCCACGGGGTCGCTCCATGTTAGTCGCGTGGACCATGCGGTTAATAACTTAAGACTTCGCTCCGTGGCGTTAGTGATTCAAGCTGTACATGTTACCGCGCCTCAGACCGGAAGAAGGGGGATTTTGGAGGGAAAGGGCCGACGAGAACCTGTGCAGGAGGACGAAGGCCACGAGGCAAGCGACCAACGTGGTGGCCGCTCCCACGCCGATGACCACAGTGGGCAACACGTTGGCCACAGCCAGACTCGAGTGCGCCGACTGCACCATGGAAGCGATGTCGTCGCTAACTTCCGCACTCTGTGTTCGCATGCAAGCAAGATTCACTGTATTGCCTCTATCAACGCCATTCAAATACTCACTTCGTCGATCCAAGCAAAGGGCAGGAACACGTCCGTCAGGTTCTCGTAAATGCTACGGCAACGCAGACAAAGTTGGTCAGATTGCCAGCAACGCATAGAGGAACAGATACGGAGGAACTTACGTGATTTCAGGGTTGTTCTTGAGGTGAAGGTTGAGCTGTAACCTGCGCGATGCCCTCATCACCATCCCAGTCACCGGCTCCACTTCCACGAAGGACATGTGGCTGTCGGTTTGTGGCCGCATGCCGTCCACAGCCCGCTGGTAGCTGCTGCTGCCGTACAGGAAGTGAGGAGCGGACGTGAAGATTGGGGCGCCTAGGTGATTACCAAAGGGCTCGTTGGCACTAGGAGTGGACACGGGTTTTTGTTTGGACTCACCGCCGCGACAAGAGGACAGGTCTAAGACGCCGGACGGCGGGCTCTTGCCCGGGTTGCGGCTGAAGCAAGCGTTGTTGGGGTCCATGTTGTCGTCGGCCATCGTCTTCGCGTCCAGGCTGTACCGCATCACGTGAACGCCCTTGAAGGAAGAGCTGCCCTCGAGATGAAGGCCCAGCGACCGGCAGATGTCGGGGCTGAACACGTACATCACGGTGTCTTCAGCCGTGAGTGAAGGCGACAAACGGCCGTCTGCGAAGGAACGAGTTTCATGGCCCGGTCAGTTGAAAGCGAGCTTTTCACCGCGGCTTACCTGTGCCATTCAACATGTTGCAGTACGGGCCGAACCAGACGTTCAGCTCCCTGTGGTAGTAGAAGCGGCCCTTTCGTTACCAGTTTCGCTTAAGACGCGTCTGACATCAAACAACCTTACGTTTCGTTCTTCCACTCCAAGATCTTGGCGTACAGCTTCGGGTCATGCCTGCCCCTGCTGATCTTGTACGTGCCGTCATCGGTGTTGTTCTTCTGCAAGTGGATGACCGAATTTGGAGTCGGACACGGCGGCAAAGGCCGCGGTGGCACGTTGGCAACGACTTACGTTGTACATGATTCCAAACTTTGCGTCCGGCAGGATGGTCTCTCCTCGAAACGTCTGGATCAGGTCCACGAAAGCGTCTTTATACCCGTCAAACAGGAACTTTCCCACCGTTGTGGAGACGAAAGCCTCGGCCCCGGTCGAGTTCAGCAGGATGCTGATGAGCAGATAGTCAGTTTCGTTCACGTTGTTAACGATGGACTGCAGCGAGGGAAAAGGACCATGTTACCGCAGCCAAAAAGAAACCGCAAAATCATGTCTTTCAGGAAAGTCCAACTATAGTAGGTTGGCACTTGGTCACACCCTCATTTCCTAGAAGGATTCGGTTGCATGTGCAACACAAAACCCTCTCATCAACATCCAAATGATCACGCCCTTACTGCAAAAAGTGCGATCTTCAGCACGGACTTTCCTCGAAGACACGGTACTTACCGCCGCCGGGACGTTCGGCACCACGACCGCGTCGTCCAATGAACCAACCGACTGTTCGGCGATGTAGACGAATGTCTTCTTGGTGCGGTACTTCAGTGTGTCTTTGTCGTCATCCACCTCCACATCCTCCTTCTCCTCGTACTGCCTGCTCGCAAAGAAAGGGCCTTCTCGAGTACTGGTCTCTTGTGGAGAAAGCGCTCTCGATCGTACCTGTAGGTGTACGGTCCCAACTGGCGCAGGACGGGTTTGGCCCCGGCGTTCAGGTACTCCTCGTGGTTGGTCATGTTGAAGATGTAGAACTTGCGGTAGATGGGCACTGGCATGCTGAGCCACAAGTTGTACGCTTCCTTGCCAGGTGACAGCTCCTTTCTCTGTGGCAACAACGGATACAGGAACGACGACCGATTATCGGCTGGAGTCACAGGTTAAGTAGGCGAGGGTCAACCTCTCTCTCTCTCTCTCTCTCTCTCTCTCTCTCTCATTGACCTCAGTTTCCTGCTAAAAAGGTACGCCGTTCCTGTCCACTTTCGACACACTCCCTTCCCTTCCAGGGATGAACAAACTTTACGTTATTAACCTTGCCCCTATCTCGACGACTCTGGCGCAAGGTTGTACCACGCGATTAACCTTCGCGGTCCGATTCGGTTTCGGAACAAGGTCGGCGTTTTTGGGCTCTTATTCGCATTTTTAATGGAAACATTGATGTTGACTTTTCAAGAAATCTATCTGTGGAGCCCCAAGTGCTGTATTTTGGGATCTTCCATGTTTTTTTTTGCTCTGCATAAGCTCGTTTTACACTTTCGGCAACCATCTCCAGCATATAAAACGAACCGATGACGTACACCTTGCAAGATTTGACCCGATTGGTGGTCGAAATTACGATTTGGGGCAGCACAGAGCAGTTGGACTCGCTTCGTATGTACATCAGCTCAAAACGTCACTTCTTCGGAAAGGTTCCCAATGCATTCGTACGCATGATACACGGTAAAACCTGCTCAATGGGATATCGCATCCACACAGATTGGAATATGGGTCCCAAGTTTAGGCCTAGTTATTGCTTTAGACAGGTTCTACGGTATTAAAGGCTATGAACCCCTCTTTCGAGACTGTATAGCTAAGAAATAAAACAAGATTGCTACTACAAGGGGCTATGAGTGGGAACTTACAGAGGCGACCAGGTTGCGTACGATGAGCGGCATGCAGAAGAAGAGCACGATACCCAAGACTACGACCAGGACACCGATGACCACTGCCACTGTGACCGAGCGGGTGGCTGTGCAATCGCAGCTGCGGACGGCCATGCTTCTCGGACGATGGTCGGCAACGGACTATGGCTATCTTGGCCGTCTTCCCCCACCTCTTTCCTCTGGCACACGGCACTCGGAGGTAGAGAAGGTGGAGCGGAGAGAAACGCCGCCTTCCAAACCTTCCGGGTTGTTTCACGCTAACTAAGCTCTTATCTGCAACAATGTCCTTCGCCTTCCTCACCTTTCTTCGCTGTTTTGGGGGAGGAAGAGGAGGAGGAGGAGAAGGAGAAGGAAAAGGAAAACAACCGCTGCAATCCACGTCACACCGGCTTGCCAAACTAATAACGAAATTAGGAAAAAAGGAGTTGGCAATCGGCTCGCTTGGCCCAAAAAACGCACTGGAAAAAGTTCGTCGACCGCATTCCAAAACCGCTTTTTTTCGTACCAAAAACCTCCCCCCCCCCCCCCCCCCCCCCCTTTTTTCCCCCCCAACACCCCCCCCCCCCCCCCCCCCCCCCCCCGCCGGGTTTCTGTTTGTTTTGCAGCTGACCGCTCGGCATTCGCGGCACGTCTTCTCTCGGCAGATAATAAGAATGAGAATAATAATAAAAATAAAGACTGCTTTAAGATGAGAGCAAGGCTTGTATTGTCTACAAATCACGACTACATAAACTGCGGTGCAAATTAGCGCATTGCCCAATGTTGTCGTGCGACAAATACATACACGATGGTCACCTTCTGTCCACAGTTATAGATCACATAACTGAGAAATCAAACCGGACACCCAAAAAGACATTTAAACAGTCCATACGTAAAATAATAAATGTGTTAATTGCGCAGTGACATTGATTGTAACGACTAAATCCTGATCCTGGAGATTTGAACACAATATTTGACCTTCATAAATGCATTATAAAATGACACGTAGAATCTGTTAATTTGCGACGAAGTAGGCGATGCGCTAATTTTGCACAGAATGTTTGGTTGTAATTGAATTTTTCAGTTGGTCTCGTAGATCCACTTGTCAGCAACCTGGTCCCAGGATACTAGCTCCTCGGGCTTAAACCAAAGGGCTATCTCCTTGTTGGCGCTTTCCACAGAGTCGCTGCCGTGGCAGATGTTCCTGTCGGTGACCGCAAGCAATAGTTACATGAATGAAGATCAGGGACCAGGTGACCGATGCCTTACCTGCCGACTTGGATGCAGAAGTCTCCGCGGATCGTGCCGGGCTTCGAGTCGACAGGGTTCGTTTCGCCGAGCATCTGACGTCCAGTCTTGACCACGTGTAGTCCTTCCCACACCTGCAGTGGACAGTGTATTATACTATTGTACCTTGGCAAAGTTCAGAAATGAAACCATGGCCCCAAAGTTTTCTGCTAAGTAGCTGCACGATTGAATTGTACGTGGACAACTGGAATTAAGGGACCGTTACATTGCGGCCCTTTTCAATTCTAAGTACTAAAACTCATCAAATCATTAATTTTATTCAATAAGCCCTCCACCCTGCAAAACTAACTTCAACTGGGATTTCTCATCATTAAGTGATTATATATTTCATTTCATTTTGAAACTTGTGATGTAAAAACTCCAAACACTTTTCAAATGCCATGTTAACTTAAGACTTTTTAAATATAATTCAGTATTTTCACAAATAAACTTTTGATATTAAAACATACTGTGAAAAATTCAATCAAATCAAATATTACAAATTAACTAAATGTCAAAAACGAAATATTGCTACGTTTACTAAATGTCTATTTCAAGTTTACTTTTTATTTTCAAATTAATTAATTAAAATACTTATGATTTTAATGGGATTAAAATACAGGCGTGGACGTACCATGGCAAGTACCGGCCCTGAAGCCATGTATTGCACCAGCCCATTGAAAAAGGGCCGAGACGAAAGGTCAGCATAGTGTTTTTCCAGGTGATCCACGCTGGCCTTTAAAAATAACGTAAATTAGGACTATAGAATAATGTGCGAACACGTGTTTGTGAAATCGCATATGAATTCCGCCGGCACCTGAAGGAATTTCATGGCGACCAACTTGAAACCTTTCTGCTCGAAACGCTTGATGATGTCGCCCATCAGACCCCTTTGAACGCCGTCAGGCTTGATGGCGATGAAAGTACGTTCCTTGTTTCCTGTGCTGGCCATCTTTGTCGTCTTCTCGTCTCGTCTTCACCCGGGGATAATGGACATAGATAATGGAGAACGATCTTCTTCTAGAGCGCCTCTATTTGTAGCGTCGCTCTACCGCCGATGACGTCACGACTACGCCTAGTAGCCCGACCAATGAGATCCCGACAACGATATCGCCATTGTATTTCTTTTCAGCAGCCGAATTAAATAACGCGGATTGCTTCCGTTTCATTCTCAAATTCAATACCAAACTTTTAACGACTCGTTTTGTTATTTTTACGCGATTTAATGTGGCTTAGCCTAGCCATTGGTGGACGAGCAGAAAAGCCCCGCCCCACCGCTACCTTGACAACCGATGCGGTGCACCACGGTGCACCAAGGCATATAATAATAGTACATATAAAAAAGGTAGCAAGTGGGGAGTGTATATCCACCACTTCAACACAATTGTGACGTGTTCATGGTGCGGTCGTCACCAAGCCAAAGTGCGTCGTGACGTCATCGTGGTGGGTTCGTCGTTGATTGAATGACGGAAAAGGTAGTTTCAGGTAGTTTCATGGGCATGACCTGGAGGTGCGCTAATATGAAAACGAAAACGCTCCGTACAACGGACGTGGTGGTTTGTGGCTAAGGTAAGGTAGCACCCTAGTATTACACCAACCAAACACAATTGTGACGAACCATGGTGCGTTCGGCACAGACCCAAAACAAATCGTGACGTCATTGTGGTGCGTCTGTCGATGATTCGCTGACGGAATAGGTAGTGCCATTAGCATGGCTTGGGTTGCGGCTGGCGAACTTTCGAGAACTATCTAGAAGCCGCTATCCGCATCGTCGCCGACGGACGCAACATTCGTTTGAGGAAACGATCGCCGGTTGTTCGCCAGAAAGAATCATGTCCGTGATCGGGATCGACTTCGGCAACGAGTCGTGCTACATCGCCGTGGCGAGAGCCGGCGGAATAGAGACCATTGCCAACGACTTTAGCCTACTGGCCACGCCGTATATATACTTAGCTACTCCTTCTATACTCCTTTCTTCCCACTCGTGCGCCTCAATAGCCTGGCTGTTCGTTTTATTATTCGCGCTCAGGTCCTGCGTCGCTTTCGGCGACAAGAACCGACTGATGGGTGTGGCGGCCAAGAACCAACAGGTGACCAACATGAGGAACACGGTGTATGGCTTCAAAAGGTTGCTGGCAAGACGCTACTCAGAGCCATTCGTCAAGCAAGAACTCTCCAAACTCGCCTACCAAACGATCGAAAGGCCGGACGGCTCCATCGGCATCAAAGTAACAATCTCTGGAGTTTTTGCGCATACGCTGTACAAAAAGTTCGATTAATTTAATTGTTGGGTGAGTTGTAGTGCAAATGAATTCCGGTAAAGGGCATTGGAAACCTTGATATCTCCTGAGTAACCTCCAGTTTTTTGTTTGTTGATATCTTTTTTAGTTCAAAAGTTTTCAGCTCGCTGCGAATGTCCATAAATTTTGTAGAAACACCACTCATCTTTACTTGTTCGGTCGAAATGCCATAACAATACTGTTCCTATGGGTCGTTCATGATAGAGATCCCCAAAAATGCGAGAAAGCCTTAAAAAATAAAATGTCTTAATTTTTGAACGAAAGAAAGATATCAACAAAGAGTAAATGGGACGTTCCTCAGGCGATATCAAAGTTTCCAATGCCCTTTACTGGAATCCATTTGCGCTATAACTAACGATGCAGTTAAATCAGTCCTGGAACTTTTTGTACAGCCCTCGTACATAGAGTAAGTAATGTGCAGAAAATGACCGGGTTGCCCATTCGCAGGTACGTTACTTGGAAGAGGACCGGGTGTTCAGTCCCGAACAGATGACGGCCATGCTGTTTACCAAGCTGAAGGACATCGCCGAAACAGCTTTGAAGATCAAAGTGAATGATTGCGTCATCTCAGTAGGTTACCAATTTCAAACAATGGCAATAAATCACCGTACATGTACATTCAAAATCTTTGTGTGTGAAATAAGCGTAAATTGTGCTTGTGTCAGGTTCCTTCCTTCTATGTGGATGCGGAGCGCCGCGCGATCCTCGATTCGGCGTACGTGGCCGGGCTCAACGTGCTGAAACTGATGAACGACACGGCCGCTGGTGAGTCCCTGCAATTTCCACGACGCTAAACTTATCCCGTTTCTAGTTTATGCTAACCCCGTTTGATCTTGGATTCGCAGCCGCCCTCTGTTACGGCATCTACAAGCAAGACCTGCCGGCTCCCGAGGAGAAACCCCGCGTGGTGGTGTTCGTGGACATGGGAAATTCCTGCCTGCAGACGTGCGCCGTGGCGTTCAACAAAGGGAAGCTGAAGGTGACGTACGCTGACTGATCTGTCAGCAGAAGGACGTTGTTTTTGAAGGTTAGATCCAATGTTGCAGATGATGGCCTGCGTTTACGATTCAACTCTGGGCGGGCGGGATTTCGACGAGGTGCTGGCACGGCACTTCTGCGAGGAATTCAAGGCCAAGTACAAGGTGGACGCTTCGCGCAACCAGAGAGCGTACCTGCGTCTGGCGCAGGATGCCGAGAAACTCAAAAAGCAGATGAGCGCCAATTCCACCGAACTGCCGCTCAACATCGAGTGCTTCATGGATGAGAAGGATGTGTCGGCCAAGTTGAAGAGGTCTGTATACCCGTTCATAACGTGCGTTGTAAGCAAAGACCGTTCGCTGACGCGTTCTCCGGTTTGTATCGCAGGGCCGACATGGAGCAGCTGACGGCTGGTCTGTTGGCTCGTGCCGAAGTCAATTTCAAGAAGCTTCTGGAGGAATCTAGTGAGTATCTGTTCAGCTAAGACTTCTCGCTTGCCGGGTAATAGCTCTTTTTCGTGTACAGGGTTGAGGGCGGAAGATGTGAGTGCTGTGGAACTGGTGGGAGGGTCGACTCGCGTGCCGGCCATCAAGCTTATCATCCAGAAGACGTTCAACAGGGACCCGAGCACGACTCTTAACCAGGATGAGGCAGTGGCACGCGGCTGTGCTCTTCAGTGCGCAATGCTCTCCCCCAATTTCAAAGTGCGCGATTTCGCCGTCACCGATCTCCAACTCTACCCTATCAAACTGCTGTGGGACGCTGACAAGGGCGAAGACGGGTAATACTTGTGGATCGCGTTAGATACGGCTCAGTAGCGTCATTCCTTCGGACTTGTGCAGGGAGATGGAGGTCTTCCCGAGAAACCACCAGGTGCCGTTTTCCAAGATGCTGACTTTCTTCAGGCAGGAACCGTTCTGCGTGACCGCGCGGTACGGCGACACGGTGCCCTATCATTCGTCCAACATCGGTGTGTGGCGTCA
>WWPM01016267.1:0-27911 GCA_023279145.1 Glomeris maerens | reverse complement strand
TTCAAGGTCACATTTGACGTCATAGATAGATGTCCCTAGATGTCACCTAGAATCATGGCTGTCAGAGAAATTTCCAAACAGGCAATACTTTTTTTTACACCCTGTATATAGTATGAAACAGTATATAAAATTGGAAAGAAACTGCAATATGTGCTATATTATTACCACATATACATGTACCACAAACGTGTATTTCCTCATGATGTAAACTATTAAAAATATACATACCTATGTAACAAAAACTGAAGTAGCAATTAACGTAAATGCGAATATACGCAAGTCGAGTATTCGTAAGTCGGGGGAAATTGCTGTGATATCCTTTGTGCGTTTTGCAGGAAGGAAATTCGCGTTTCCGTCGTCAAGTCGGAAATATAGGAAACCTGGGAGGTTTTGAGAACTCTGGGTTCGGGACTGGAACAGATCCGTTCCGAAACAACGGTGCTGGGACTGGGACCGGGGCAGGGACCGGAAGTGGGCCTGGAACCGGAAGTTGCGTTGGCAGTGGCGGATGCTCAGTGGGACCGGCTCATCTCATAGGCACCAAAACCTGGGAGATTTGCTGCCAAGGAAAACCTGCAGGGTACTACGCAATATATTCAACAGGCTGCGAATCGTTTTACAGATGTGTGGATGGGGACAGCAGAGTTTACTGTTTCGATTGCGGCCCTGGCACCAAATTCAATCCGGACCTAAACACGTGCGATTGGCCTCAAAACGTTTTCTGCTAATTTTTCCCGCACTTTTGTATCATATCTATATGTTACTATAACCCAATGATGCTGTATCTGAAACCCTCTTTACCTTTTTTTTGCCTGTATATTAACTGTCCGATGTATAAACTTGGTGATGAAACGATCGCCGGTTAAAAATTGCGGGAGAACAAAAGCTTGAACCGCTCCATAGGACCCCAGCGTCGACAATGGTCAATACCAGGCCATGGAACTACCTTCTCCCGTCAGCCAATAAGGGACGAACGCACCATGATAACGTAACAATGCGTTTCGGGTAGGTGACGATCGCACCATGATGACGTCACAATTATGTTTGGTTGGTAGAATGCTCCAACGGTGCTACCTTACCTTGGATCAACACCACATGTACTAGAGTGTAGAACGGTGTTCCGTCTACGGCGCTTCTGCTGTGCGACTCGCAGCAATACGCTCTGACATCTAATCCCTACGAATCCCTGTCCTGTGACGTCATTTGAGGCGAAATACGAGAAATAAAAGAGAGACACGTTCACAATCAGAAATGGCTTTTGTAAATTTGGATTTCCTTTTGTTTGATGTTTGAATCTTGTCAAAATATCAAAACACAATCTAATCGCGGGAATTACTAACAAATGTTTAAATTTCCATGTTAAATAATACGAAAAACATGCTTTGTATTGTTCATTTAATTAAATTACAAAGGGGAAACTTCACATGCATTGCGTAATTGAGTCAGTGGACTTGACATATTTGGTGTGCGAAATATATGTCAAGTGAAAAACGTTCACGTTAAATATGCTGTCATTTTATGCGTAAAAAAAATATTTCCTATTTTCACATTTCCTACCTGAATAATTTATAGTTAAGAACATCAAAGGCTGGGTCTGTATACAAAGAGGGAGTTAAACATCATTATGTAAGAAAATGAGCAAAAAACTTTCATTGACATTTAGTGCGAATTTGCGGAATTTGACCTCGACGTAATAAATTGAATATACAACCTCAATTTTCAGCGTAGTAAAATCTGGAGTAAGATATAACTATAACGAATCTAATTTTGATCCGAATATCGGCATTTTTTGTATTTATAAACTTCTAACAATGACTACGACAGTTGCGCAACCGAAATTCCTTTCCTAATTTGGGATGCTGAAATTGGCCACCATATTAAGCAACATCCTTCATAGCTATATTCTCGTTTTTAATATTTCAAGGTATACTGCTACTTATATAGCCTAAAATTGAAGATTACGTATTCTTATAACGCACCACCATTTGCGTCGCCATATTAAGATATTGTGAATGGGGAAAAATTACATGACAGAATTAAGTGAAAGTCACAATGTTCATAAATTGATTCCTCATGCGCACATTTGGATGACTCACAGGGTGGAGAAGCTTCATTCCTCTCACATTTAACTGAAAATCTCTAAAACAGCTTCGCCCACATTATTTTCCAAAACAAGAAATGTCAGTGTCTTGATTGCTTTAATCAGCGAATTCAACATTCGTTTTCATTTTAAACTCTTCCTGCAAATATTGTTATATCCGGAAACTTTCACTGGCAAATATTAACAGTCAATTTATTTGGAAGTAGTCCCTAAACAAGGCCTATTCATATGAGGGTAATCTTTATACATTTGCCAACATCAGAAAGAAATATGATAAATGTAAATGACAACAAAGTGAATTTGCAAATAGATTATTTCTATTACATGGTATACAAATTCAGATTTCAAAATTTACTGCTGTTTATTATAGGACTAGTAAATGAAAGGGCATATATAGCCCTAAATATTGCGTTTCTTTGAACGCATTATAGGCTTTTCCTTATACATTTCTCAGAAGAAATTTGCATGGTATAATTTATAAATGGTGTATATAGCAGCTCTTGGAAGTAGATTTCCAACTTCTTTGCATTTTGTATGCAATGCCTGTTACCTAGGCTCCAAACAGGAAATTGCAAATTGAAATCCATAAACTATAGCAAAGAGTATATATAACAACGTCACCAAGACAAAGTTTGCAAGTAAAAAAATGAAACGGAAATCAAACAAAACATATAGCAGCAGACGATGAACTCAATTCACCAAAATGAGAAATCAATTTGAGCAGGTTGTGTGGCAATTCTACAAATTTCAAACGAATAATAACCCTATAAAAATGATTCTATAATAGAAAAATAACTATACTAATATACAAGTCTATAGCAAAATATACAAACTCATTATACATGATCAACAATATAACAAAAATCTGAAGATAGACAAAAAGATGTTTTTTAATATTTTATGTATGATATAATTTCAAATTAAGGGGAAAATGCGATTCAAATTTCTAACAAAGATATTCATGTGGGTATTACTGAAGTCAAATAACATAAAATATAATTGCTTCCATAAAAGGAATACCTAGTTTTTAAAATTTTATCAAAAAATATGCATTAGTTTATAAACCAGAAAATAAAAATTAAGGATATTATGGAAATTATTTCGTTGAATTCAAACTTAAAATTATATGGGAAGTATTTCAAGTTAATGCACAGTTTCTTTGACATTGGACTCGATCTTCAAGAAGATATACGCAGTGGTTAGATGGAATGAGATACATGTGGGCGTGGTCAACTTCAAAAGCGATCACCCCTTTCCTGGAAGAGTCCATGTTCTCTTATACCCAAAACTTAGCTTAACTTTTACAAAATCTCAGTTTCTTCCCCAATCTTCAATTTCTATCCAACTTTCGAAGACGTCTTGTGAAACTCATATTCTAGTAAGTACACTATGCAAATTCATATAAACTAATTTTTAAAGAAGAGTATAACGACATTTAAATAAAAGTTTTCGAAAAAAAATAGTTGCGTCCAGTATTCCAACTAAAAAGCAATTTTTTGATTTTCAATTTTTGCAACTTAATGGAAGACTTGGTTCTGCTTTTACAAACATTGAATTGAACAGCAGCCGCAGCCCAAATGAGGCTCCATCTTCAAAAAGCCACGCCCCGTGAGGTAAAGAAGTGACGTCACGAACGCGTTGGCCAACCCCGTGGCCAGAAAAGGCAACTATGTCAGCAGGTAAGTGGGCGCGGCGCATGCGCAACGTATGAACATGCAAAACACCAACTCGTGAAACTTTCCCATCCTCATTCGTCAATTGCCATTGCAGGTGAGACGTTAGTGTTGCAAAACGTCCACATTTCCCGCCGAAACCCGTCCAGTTTCAACATTACTGTCTGCGTACAGCGCATTTTACAGGTAAAAACTATCCGATTAGTCGTTTCATTGAAGCTCCGTAACTAATTTTCCGCCCACATGTTGCATCGACCTTATTTTCTCACTCTTTTAACCAGGTGGCGTTATCCGAGTGTCCAAACGTATTGATATACGACAATGGGGGCGGGAACCCAGCCACCTCCTCCCATACACAGCAGTCAAGCTCCACCCTCTACCCCCAGGATCAAACGAAACTTAGTCCGCCGATTGGTGGAGCAATTCAACGAGGAGGCCCGCCTTCGTGACCGCGATGGCCAATCGGAGCATACGATTCCAGTCGTGAGAGCGCCGTACGTCATAGAGTCCAATTCTCGCAACGCCCACAAACACCTGCATGCGTACAATTACGGCAAAAAAGACACTGCCAATCATAATCGTATCAGGCACCACCCAGAGGTGAATTTGTCCAGGACTCCGCCCGCCAAGCCGCATCGGCAGCGAAAGACGAAGGCGGTGGGACCCGAAGACGCGCCCATAAATGGGCGTGTCATGTACCATCGTTTGGAACGAGCAGACGAAAATCACGTGAACGAAGATGACCGAAGGCATCGAGCGACCCCAACATATTTTTTCGGTCAGCGTATGCAAAACAGTGACTCTTTGCATCGGTCATCGCTGGCCAGCAACAGCAGTGGTGGCAGTTTAGGCGAAGGAGAATCTTCGCTGCTAAGCGCCAAACTTGTTCGCCGTGCTGACAAACGAGTCACCGCCCACGCCTGGGGCCGAAGCCACAGCCCCGACCCAGGATATCGTGTTTCCACGCCCACCATCATACCAATCCGATTGGAACATAATAATAATAATAATAATAATAATGGGAAAGCCAACGGGGCTGGACATTACACACCCCCAGTGAGAACAACCCCACCAATCCGTGTTCAGATAGACCCGCCTTCGCCTCCCGCAACGCCCACTTCTGACGGAGAAGGGCGCGACTTCGTCGATGGCGAATTAATCGAACGCGCAAGGGGGTTGACCGTCGATAGACGGAAGAGCCGAAGCCGTTCGTTCGGAGGCGCCGACGGCGAACCGCGGCGCGTTTACTTCAGCGCGCATCCTCCCAAGGTTCCGTCGACGGGAAATGGCGAAGTTATCACGCACGCTGCCGCCATTGCCGATATCCCTCCGCCGCCAAATCAACGTGTCAGTCGCACGGTTCAAAGAAGTTTCTCTATGCTATCGCCATGGGCGCCCAGAAAACCCAAATCGCGGCCATCGCCCCCGTCGCAGAATAGCAGCAGCGCCGCCTACTCGACATCCTCGTCGAGATCACATTCGCCCGCCCCCGTCAACAGCTCCACCCTCAACGGCAATGGGTTATCTTCAGCATCGGAAAACGACACCACCATCACTACCACCTTGAATCGAAAACCAAAATCCAAGGAGAAAGTGAAGGTGCGCCGAAGGCATTCGATGCCTAAAGGCTTCCTGTTTCTGCGCAAAAAGCGCCCCCAGTGAGAGATGCCGTTGTCAAGGTGACCGGTTTTCCCGCCAAAAATGGGCAAAGCATGAAGATCAAGAGTGCCAAGGTCGAGCATTTTACGTACCACTCTTGAGGTCATGGCCTCCCTCATCTAATAAAAACTTTTCATGCAGTGCACTTTACTTGATTAATCTAAGTGCACGATGAATACTTTAAGATTGTGTGATTAAATGCGAACAAACAAAAAAAATACTTGCGAAATTAGAAGTTTGCAAAGCACGTGGTCAACGATGACCTTGATGTGGCCGGCCAAATTAACTCCTTATATCAGTAGCCTTCATGTACTTTGTATCCAAATTGCACAACAACCTGTAATAAGTGGAATGTTGAATTAAAAAAAAAATTGCTCTATTTTTCAACCCTTGTGCACTAAATTCAAATGTGCTCTTTAGGGAGCATTCGCAAATGACGTCATCAAAAAAGTAGGAGTTAATTTCAGTATTGATGACGTCAAATATAGAAATTCAAAGCAATTCATGCATCAACTAAGGATAATGTGTAGGCTAAGGTATCGTAATTTGTTTACCAACTTGGGACCATCTGTACATTATTGCATTCTCCCTTATTGGAATGAATTAATTATTATTAGTAAGTCGTACTCAATCGTTTTACGTCTTCCTGCTATAATATTGTCAACAACGTGCTTGTTAAATAAGATTTGTTAACGTTTTTTTTTAATGTCAAGTGTATAGTTGTGTAAAATTCATAAAACCGCTTTCTAACAGAAATTGACACTCAACTTTGGCGGTGTTTTCCTCTCAGGTGTCACACATTTATCTCGTTGTATAGACACGTTTTTTTGTATGTAAAATGGAATTATTGCTCACAATAAAACTATTTTTAATTATTATTTTCATTCAGTAGAATGTATTTTGTCCTAGTTTGTTTTGCCGAGTAATGTCCCACATCAGTATCGTGTTGCATTACTGTATTGTATTTCTATAACAGGATAGTTACACAAAAAAAATCGTGCCAATTTAAGTTATGTATATGTTTGTTGTGCAGAAATGGCCGCAGGCAACACAGGTGTAGGGTTAATTACTACATGGCATTTTTGCACAAAATAGCCAAAAACCTCGCATGTCACATGATGCATAAGATCGTTTTTTGACCCATGGAGCTCAAAATATTTGCTCCAATTGCGAGCCTATAGTGGCATTTTAGAGCAAACCTAATTCCCAGTTAATTCACACAATTTTTAGTTATTAGTTTCGAAAGGTTTACTAAATAAGAGGTGGGCCTCTTAACTGAACTATCCCCGCAAATTAGGCCACCCACTCTTTTACTATAATGGCATAATTCCATTATGTGATTCCATATGGAAGAGTCGACTCGATAGAGGGGAGATAAGCATGCTCTAAACGTCGCATGTGATGTTACAAAACGTTCACCTATTAAAATCGACGGGGGTGGTTCAGATAGAAGGTCCGCCTGTGTTGAAGGACCTCCTATTTTGGAAAACCCTTCCGAAACAGAAACTTGGCTGGACGTTAAGGCGCAAATATGTTTATGTTTTGCATCAAATTTCCTAAATTTCTGAGATGATAAATGCAAGCAGGCTGGCAAGTTCCCCTATAATTCCTTTATTTTCCTGATTTTGGAAATCTGGATTTATTTTCCTATGTTTCTTGAAAATTCCTATATTCTGCATAACATAATTTCTGAATGCTGAAGCCTTGACAGTAAAATGTTTGACACATCAGATCTTGGAAACTGAATGTCTGCTATACAGAAGGTCAGATTAGAAAATTTACAATTTATACCAAGTATACAAACCTATAATTGCAATGAATACATGTATATTAATTGGGCTCTGAATAGATCAAAGATGGTCGGCATTGCAAAAACCAATCTAATTATGCAGATCTATACTGATTTCTTTAAATCTAGTTGAATTCATGCAAATTTACTTTGTTCTCATCGTCATTCAAGTAAAAATGTGCAGATACATTATATGGTAAATTTGCTTTCTTGCTTATTAGCTGCGATTGGTTGGTATTTTTGATTAGATGTAGTAGGTACTTCTACTGCATTCAAAATGCTCAATTATAAAGCAGTATCAAGTAAAGGTTGGCAACAATAACGGGATGTTAAGGTGATCACCTTGAATAGATTGCAGTGTTTACACATTCCTTTTGTGCAGTGTCTTTGCATGTCACACTTTCAACGACATACTTATGTTTGCATTACAAAATAATTTTGCAAAAATAACGTTTATACTATAGGAAATTCATTCTTCATACAGAAGAAAATTAAATACTGCATGGAATTGCGCAACCAGCAATATTGTCACAATTTTCACCTTGGCACTACGTTGTTATTTTCGTACAGCAATTTCATTTTTTCCCATATCATACTGTGATATCTAATTAACAATGCAATGGCAAACATGTCTCCCCTTGTTCAAGGTTATAGTAGTACAGCAAAATTGTTTGCAAAGGTCTTCCAATTTACACTAAAGCCAATAAAATAGTTTTTGTACATTTGCAAGATAACGATAAATTTCATTAAGATGAGCAATAAATTGCTGATCTTATATGTGTTCTGAATATTGAAGTAACCCATCAGGTTTTGCAAAATGCAGTTGTTGGACGACTAAATACACAACAGAATAATTCAATTTCAGTTCCTCATTCTACTGCTTTCATCAATTTGACAGCAGCCATAGAAATATTTGATGTACGTTTCATGATTCAGGTTTTACATGTATGTACAGTACATATACCAGCTTACCTTCCCTATTCAGGAACATAATGTAAACTTTATTTTGAAACTGCGAACACTATATACTTTTTCACGAATAACAATTAAGTATTGCTTGTTGATATTAGTTTACTGTTCTCTCACACAACATATAATTTAACTTGCATTTGACGACGTTGTAGTGAAACAGTAAACGTATATTTACATTCTAATTATAATGTTTTCCATTTGTGAGAATGTTCAATAAAACATGGTGGCCATTCATGAAAGACTTGGCTTGAAAAAAATAGCAAAAAAAGTTAACAAAAGCCCTGAATGATTTGTTATGTAAGTAACAAACAGCTGTGGTGGACTACTTTTAAACTCGGTAATACACCATTGATGGCATCAACATAAAAGATTGCACTACCTGAACTTGGATTTCAAGGTCTGAGTTTTTCTTTAAACTTGCACTGATATTATTCACCGGTAACAAAAGGAGTTCGAAAAACTCATTCTTCTTATTACATTGTAACCTTGAGTTTCCTCAAAATCTATGGCTTCTGCAAAGCAACCAACAAAACACTAAGCCAATAAATATTCACTGTGTTCGGGCTGGGAAAAATAACTAAAGATCACGTAACAAGAAACAATTTGGTTTTCGTTTCCGCAAAAAAAATACATGATATTAGTTTCGGAATGAAGTGTTGGCCTGTGATTTTTATGTCCTCTGAGACTCACCGGACCACATTTTGTCCACAGAACATATGGTGACACCGGTAAGTACGAAAACCATGCCTACGTAAGACGCTGGAACAAGAAGAAAGTGCATGGTTTTAAGTTTTATCGCAGACAAGTTCATTAATATTTATTGCTTACTATTGCTGCCAGTCTTCTCGCCCAGTATATGACCCGCAATAGTGGTGAAGAGAAAGGTCAACGAATTAGTGATGGGTACAGCAACTGATAATTCTGAAACAGTGGTTGCAAAAGTCAATTTTAATGTATACTACTACTATGAAAAAAAATGTTTCTCACACCCAACCCACTATCATATTTTGCAGCATTAACTACTCAAACTATTGAAAGTTCCTTTAAAAATGACAGTTCATTATTTTGTAATCTACTATACTCTTAACTTCCATTTTTGTGCTGCACAAAGAAAATAATCCATTTGCAACATTGTTATCTAATTGTGGCCCTTATAATATGTTTTTAAGGATCATCGAAATTATCTGGATCCTTTTTCTCACAAACAGTTATCATAAATAGCAAGTTTCGAATTCTATTTTCAGTGCAAGTTATACATTTTGTTAGCGCAAAACGTATATACAGGGTGGGGCATAAGTGACGCTTTTTTGAGAATAACTTATGAACGCTTGCAGTTAGGGGTTTGAATGTGAAGAGGGACTCAGAAGAGAGGCAATGGGCAGTTCCAGTACACCCACCGGAAGTGACCTTGGGCAAGAGCGTCACGGTCAGCTCAGACGAATTTCCGTTGCCAACATTAAGGGGCAGTGGCATTTCATGCAGCGAAGCCGTCGTGGACGCTCATGTGAGTCATGAAATGCCACTGCCCCTTAATGTTGGCAACGGAAATCCATCTGAGCTGACCGTGACGCTCTCGCCCAAGGCCACTTCCGGTGGGTGTACTGGAACTGCCCATTGCCTCTCTTCTGAGTCCCTCTTCATATTCAAACCCCTAACTACAAGCGTTCACAAGTTATTCTCAAAAAAGCGTCACTTATGCCCTACCCCGTATAAAACAAAAATCATTATTGTTTTTTTTTCCAGTCTAAAACTACCTTTGCAAATTACATTTTCGAAGCCACATTGTAAGAAGTACATTAATATTTGCCGTCTTCAATTGTTGCCATATTGTGTCATATGTGAATTGTGTACTGGGTGAATCTCCCAAGACGTTTTAACAACTACAGTAATTACGCAGTGTACGGAGCAACAAGAATTGCAGTACATATACGCAAAATGGTACAATGCAAACTGAATCCTTTGATTGCGGATTCATACCCATTGATCCAAGCGCCACATAGTAGAGGAAGGATCCACTCTGGTTGATGAGAAAAGGAAAGAGGTACTGAAAATGAAATGGGGAGGGGGGAAAAAAAACACACATACAGTACATACTTCATTTAATGTATATAGTCAAATTGCTGGTACACCTTGAAGACATGCAAGTTGGATACGCGTGGGTGAACAAGATTTCCTAAGATTTCAACCTTGACTTTCAGGTGCATGTCGGGCGAGAAAATAACATAAACACCGTAGAAAAAAATGCAAACAAAACAGGCTCACTTTTCGTTTTGTTTCCTTTTTTGGGGGCGGTTTCTTGTTCTGCTTTTTCTTAATACACACAAACAAGAAACGCCTCCAAACCTTGCCACAAAAGAAAAAAAAAACATCCGGTCAAATCCCAATAATAAATTACGTCCCGGAGAATAATCAGAATTCAAATAAAGTGAATTGCAGCAAGTCAAGGTCGAGAGAAAACATGCACGACCCACGCCTATATATTAGCTGCATGTTCCCATATTTTAAGGTGATTCATAAAGCAAGTCGCACTTTCACTTTCCACATATTCCCAAAGCAGAATTTTGCAAACCTTTTAACAAAAAAAACAACAAAGATACTGCACTTGCATGTAATCTTAATATGCATTTGCATACATATGGAGCTGTTTTCAGATTTTGAATGATATTTTTCAATGCCACATGGGGTTGCCCACAAACAAAGTGTCTAATTTGTACGTATAGTTCATTCAAAATAAGTTGAGAAAAAAGGCGTGCCCATATTCGAAGCTTATTGGATAGCGAAAAGCACGTGATATGTGGGCGTGAGCAGCAGCGTAGATTCCGATATTTTGATTGGCAGCAGAAACCACAAGACAACCCTTTTTCCAATTTGGCCAATCGCGAGCACCGCTTATGTCACGCCTTTTTTCTCAACTTCTTTTGAATGGATTACATACTATGCAGCTTAGAAAGAAGGTTATTCATTGAAAGCAATAATTTATGTTGTTGCCTGGCGAGATATTTATATTGGAAAATGAGTATTTACAGGACCAAAAATCAAACAACATTATAAATAAAAATCACAAAATTTGACCAGTATTGTGAATAACGCATTTGATTCGTTTTATGAAATGATGTTATATATGTAAATCAGAATGATATTACTCTATGCTGCTGTAATACAAAAACGAGATTTAGTTTTAGATGCGAATTGTAATTTATTCACGGTGCAAGTAGAATTGAAATCTGGCAGCATTTACTGCTTTTGGACTTTTACAAACCATTGCATGTCATCCATTGGATTCTGAGTGGAAATTATCTAAAAATAATAATAATAATAATAATACAAAGTAAATGAATGCATTTCTGAAATTTGCACTTCTGTGTGCATGGTCATAAATTTTATAACTCCCTTTATAGCGGAAATATAAATATTACAAATCACTACAAATTTTGTAATGATTTCTGGTGGATTCTAACGAGAATACACATGTAATTCGAGGAACTATTATACAGCCATCTATCCCTTGATAATTTGTATATTTTCATTGAACCTTCATGAACTGCTCACCTTCCAGTTGCATAACATGAATTTGATTTCGCCCAATAGCTGTGTTGTCCAATGAGATGCTGCAACTTGCTCTATTCCTGAACTGGCCCTTTTCATTAAGGGGTTAGTAAAGCCCCAAAGCAAGGCCACAGTGATGACTAAAACGATGCTGTCTGTATTATTATAATATAACAGGAAAACCCTATCACGTACAATTTCGATTGAAATTATATTTTATTCAAGTTTGCTTGTATAATACCTGTTGGACTCATGTCGATACGACTAGGAAGAGTTGTGTTTAATCATTGTTGATTATGTTTTCGTTAACTAACTACAACTGTAGCGTAGATAATAAAAAAGACACGTCGAATCTGGAATTACCACGGAGGCGCAGAACAGACGAAAATTCAACAATCTGCACAGTGTGACATGACTCGAGCAGCTGTAGCTATGATATCGACTTTTGCACTCTGTAGACTTTGTCATTAAATTTTGACTGCGAATCGAAGCATGCTATATCATTTACAAAAGGGAAAGCCCAATATGTGATTCACGACACTTGAAGTTAGCCTAAATGAATATCTGTCAGCATTTTTGAAAGGCAACACTCAAATATGGATGTATCACGTCACGTCGCAGCCATCGCATGCATAATTGCAAGTCGCCTCCGGCGACATGACGCGGCCTGTTTGCCGCCGTAGATCTCGACACTAGACACCCACCATCCGGTGACGTCATTACTGGTAACAACATGCACCACAATGAAATTGCATGTGTAAATATTTGTCTAAAAATGAGGCAGGGCAAATTAACAAGATAGTACTATCATGTATGATGGAACAAAACAGGGTGTCCCAATTCTAAGGGCCTAGTTTCATATTAAAATAATGACTTCTTAGGATTAAAGTCACGCGTCAAGTTAAAATTCTTAAGTTATTTCCACCTGTGCAACAGTCCATCGTTTCAATGAAGCGTCTTTGCACCACTGCCAGTGACGTCATCCACTTCAAACTTTATTTGCATTAAAATTAAATTAGATAATATTTCTAATAGGCCCTTCAGTATATTATAATCAATTTAAAATTTAAAATATTTTTGATTTCTATACCTCAACAGCATAATTAATTAATAGAAAACACAACCGACCTGTCCCATGTGAAAAAGTCCTATAGGTTTGTAAAGGGCATTGAATAGGATTGTAAGGGAAACTATTCGATACTATTTGCACTGGGGGAAAAAAGATTATAAGTGTTTACAAATATTTAAGCTGGACACTTAATTACCATAATGTACTAATACTTCATGTTCACAAATTCTCCAATATTTCGTCCAGTCTGAAAACTCATTCATGTCATCCATAATTCATGCTCCCCACATCTTTCCATTGATCATTCATTATGCGTTCCTAATAAAGATGTGGGGAGCATGAATTATGGATGTCACATTCTATGTAGGTGCTACTTAAAAAAACTAAGCGTTTGGGGACATGGGTTCATAGGAACTTTATGTCTTCTTTTTATGCAGGGAATATGCCCTGTCAGTTTGGCCCTCGAATTTTGAAACACCCTGTATAATACGTATTTGGCATTATTAAAGGGGCCAATTAAAGCAGTGTCCTTCACAGTGCAAATTTTTGACCCCAGCTTTTAATGAGCAGTAACGAGCAATAACCATAATAGAAGATATAGTAATGGTATACACACAGCAAGACAAAGAGAATGTTCGAAACCAGTCAAAAAAAAATTGGAAACAAGTGTGAAAATAATAAAGATATATGACAAGAAGGCAGAAAGAGTGAAAGAGCAAAATGAAGTCTTAATGGAGGAAAAAACTCTGCGTGTCACTATGAGCGAAAGAGAACGGAAAAGTATTTGGATCGCAATGAGGGAAATAAAAACTACAGAAATGTATAGATCAAAGAGTACAGTTCTCAATATAGGAGCTATACATACACAACATACACAGATATGAAAAAGTTTTGACAGATATGTCGAGTTTTTTTTAACTGCCAGCAGAGAGAAAAGTGAACATCTTTCCCCCGGCCTCCACCATATCTAAACAACGCAGTAATCATTTGTGAGATAAAAAGAGTTTCAAGTATGGCAATCATATTGAGAAAAAAAGTCTGGCATGCCATGACGAATAATATAGTAATCAAGTTGGAAAAAACGACATAAGAATCGTGACGTAACAAACACCAAACAACTTATATATGGCAAGCTTATATACTCAGAGAGAAGTCGAGTGGAGGAAATTAAATGAACGAGAAGACGAAGAACGTTAAAAAAGTTGTCAAGATGGAGAGGAAATAGTATATATAGATAGAGAGGCCTATACAATCATAGCACAGCAAGTATAACATCGTATCTCTTGTTCACATCAAAACACATTCTTTCAAACTACATAACACCCCCAACACAAATTATAACACGACATTGCTCTGGATTTTTGTGTGGTATACTGCACAAGTATAACTGGACACAAAACATGTAGTTTATCATGAACGACTTGCCAATACCACCCGGTACAAAAATCTGTCACAACAGTATGAACAAAAAAATAGGATGAACATTTATATTGAAATCATGTATACAAAATCACATCAATTTCTTTCCCTTCTCTCGTATAATTTCGAACACCAACGTGTTTCTTTTAATGACTACCGGTTTCAACTCAATCACAGAGTCATCATCAAGGTCTAATCAGAAGAAACTGCCAAGATATTAACATGACACTAGGAAAACCTAATAGCTAAATTCCAAGTCGACATCCAGATCAACCCATCCATAACAGATGTCGTCCACAAATGACAATTTAGACATTAAAAACCCGAAAGTTATAAGAAAAACTACACAACTAACATGAGAGAAGGGAAAGAAATTGATGCGATTGGACTGGTTCTCATAATTTCCACTTTCAAGCAAGCATGTATACAAAGATCTCCATCAATATAATTACTGTGAAAAGTAATACCTCAGTCAAATCCCAAACTGGTCCCATTTCATTAAAGAGTTCAAACCTTCCTAATTCATTTGGCACAGTACTAACAGTATTCATCAATGGAGGTCCTTGTACAGTACAGTTTAGTTGCAAAAGAAACATTATGCCAGTATCACGTATGGAGTATTCCACGGAAACCAAAAACCAGAGCATTAAACATTAGCAAATTTCCAATGAAAATCCATAAAGGTCGCTGCTTTTTCTTTCTTGCTTTCTTTCTTAAAGTCTTAAAGCCCCCAATACAAGTTTGGTGTGTCTCTGGTTGATATGTCCATATCATAAATACAAAACAACTCATTTAATTCACATTTCTCCGTGTCCGCTTTTGTACAAATTGTGTTGCCACTCTCCAAATTTACGATCAAAAAAGAAAAACCCGAGCTGGAACTCTGGAAAGGCACAAGATCCTTGCAATGTCCAAACCCCCTCATAAAAAAAACATAGTTGCCTTATCAAAAACAAAAACCACTTTTCAACACCGCCAACTTTTTAAGCGTAACCGCAAATATTCCCTGAACGGGCAACAACATTTTCCTTGGCTCATTTTGATCAACAGATCAACACAACACCGATTTTTGTTCCCCCTCTCAACAACTTGATATGTATGCCTTCTGTAAAGATTCTTTTCTTGGACGTTTTCTACAATCGATACCATTCTTTTAAACAGAAAACAAAAAGATTCAGCGTTATCTGGACATGGGGAAACGAGTTGCCTTGCAGATATAATAAATACCGTATCATGCAGTATAATATTGGCCTCATGAAAAAGAAAAATATACAAAATTAAAAAAGTTACACACAAAGAAAAAAGGAAAGAAAACTCTTATGTCTACACAACAGGAGTGACCTGCTCCTCCGAGTAATAAAACTAACAGTAATGAGACAAATAACCAAGTTAAAAAAACAACAAAAAACTGAGGATTCGTTTGTCAAATGTCTCGTTACTTTCTTCTCCAAATCCAAAGATCACCTTAATACAAGTCAATCGATTATTAACTACATATGAAATGGAAAAAAGTACAGGGGGGAAATCGTGACATGTAACGTTGCAAACAAGGATACATAGCTGGCCATCGATATGTCGGCTTCATCAGGCAAACTGTGCAAATGTATTGTGGAATGACACAGTGTCACAGATGAGTGACAAATGATAGGACACACAAAAAATTAAACGAAATGAAAAACGACATAGACAAGTTTCGTCAAACTTTCCTCGACAACCGTACACAATTTTCCTCCTATCGTCTTTTTTGTTTGTCTTCTTCACAAGTTCATTATTTTCCTTATTAAGTAAGAAAACAAATCCCAACCCCTTTAAGATATGAAAAATTCAAAACTATCATTAATACACAGGTTGGTGTTACGATTTTTTTTATAACCCCCATGATGCAAAAATATATATATATATATATGCGCATGTATGTATATATATCGCCAAATGTGGCGGAGTCCGCATCGGGTTGATCGCTCAACTCTACACTCGCACCCCGGCATAGTAATGTATGAACGTGGAAAAGGTTGCAAAAATACGAGTAACGAGTCGTATGTAACTGTATATTTTAAAATAAGAACACATGCCTACCTAGAGACGCTTTTCTTTCCCTAAGCTCAAAATAACGCGGTCTCCAAATACTGGACGATGGGAAAAGTGGAGGAGCAGAAAAAACACCAATACCAAAAAGGGGCGATGGGCAATAATTTGTCGCAACCCTCCACTTTAACCAACTCCTTCCCTAAATACTATACAAGAAACACACACTCTCTCTCTCTTTCTCTTTCGTTCCCACTTTCATCACCTCGTTTCCCTCCAATTCCTTTCTCTCAAGCGTTTTCTTCTTGCGTAAAAGTTCCACCAGATTCTCAGCCAAAAGTGCAATATTCGACTTCAATCTCGTTTCCTTTGCACCATTAAGACTCCACTGATATCAAAATTGTCCGCCCATTCTTTTTACCGTCCGGCTTTAGTTTTAGTGCGGCACGCGTGCTTACGGGGGGAACCTTTGCACGAGGTTTGCGGATTGAGCTCTTCGTTCAGATGGTCGACTTGGAAAAGGACACCCTCAGGTGACTGGAGTCGTTCAGCTGGTAATTGTGCATCTTCTGCAAAAGACACCAAATGTTTATAACAATTTATCAAGACTCATCGGCATAGTCATTGTACAGGGGGGTTCCACAAAAGTCCCTTTCTATGTTTCACTGCTCACAAAACTCTTGAAAAGCGTGATAGACAGGTGCGGTCTTTGAGACTGTTCGGCACATACTTAATTTTTTTTTTGAGGGAAACATTACATCGTTGCGTCATCCATTTTGAATGTGGTCTGTAATTTCTTTGCACTGGAGTGACGGAATTGGTTGAAAAAAGCCAAGCCACACACTGTGCTTTCTCCTGCAGGGTTGCGATTATTCTGATAGGTGGCATCCAATGACGCTTTTACTTTCTACCAAGTACGTGCACACAAACAAATGGCACACGCAAAAACGTCAGCATATGCCCCTGTAGTCTGAAAAAACCGCACGTCTCTATCACGCTTTACAAGAGTTTTGTGAGCAGTGAAATATAGAAATGGACTTTTGGAACGCCCTGTATATTATACAAGTTTTCTGAAGTTACCCGCACGTCAAAATGACACTACAAGGGATTTCTCTACATTGTACTGTGTATTCTATGCAACCAAACAAACAAAAAACTAACTAAAACGCATTTGCTGCAACAAATTATGATTGCACAATGAGCTGTTATTCATATACGAGAACGACTGAATGCATTTTAGTTGGTTTATTTCAAGAAATCTGCAACTTACAATCAGCGCTATGACCGATTCATCAACCGTGCTCATCTGTATCAATGCCATCTTACTGTCCTTCCTTAAAACAAAAGACAATGAATCAAAATATTTAAATTTTGCAAGAGAATTTTATGTCCCTTAAAGAAATCAACAAACCGGTGAATACTTACGCAAAGAACTTGAAAGCCTTCACAGTACCCCCTGTCTTTCCGAAAGCCAGCCGGATCTCATCTTCTGTTACGTTTGGCCTACACGTTACAAAGCGGGAAAACACATTGAAATAAATCTTGGACCAAG
Organism: Glomeris maerens; assembly: GCA_023279145.1. Classification (NCBI taxonomy): domain Eukaryota; kingdom Metazoa; phylum Arthropoda; class Diplopoda; order Glomerida; family Glomeridae; genus Glomeris; species Glomeris maerens. The sequence goes on along the minus strand of WWPM01016267.1, from coordinate 10,106 downwards.
GCAAGCAAGCCTATTTCGTTTCTTCAGACACTCACGGAATGTTGGAAAGATGTAAAGTAGTAGACGGCGGAAAGATGTTTTTGTAATTCTTGGACCCGGGCTTCTTGAATCTGTGCAAAGTGGAATTAGCATAGTCCTTGGTCAGACCGGCATCCTGCAACAAGTGAACATCACCAGACTTTACTTCACTCAACAAAAACAAAAACGCCGCCACAGAACAAACAAAAATCTACGCACCGGTTGGCCTTCTTTCGGCAGTTGGACGGTCTGGTGTTTCGAAGGGGTGACCCTGATTGGTTTGGCAAATACCCTGATCTTGTCCAGATGAGACATAGCTAAACAAAAACCACAAATCCAATATTAGAAAAAGTCACACACACACGCACACAGCAGGATCAAAATTCCTACCTAGCTGTGCCTGGTGCGGCTCAGCCATCTGGATTAGTGCATTATCTTTTTTATTGAAAAGTATCTTTACACGGTGCACGTCACCGTAGACACCTACAAAGAAACAGAGTGACCGCGATAATTCCAACCACGTACATACGGCACCAACCAACCAACCAAACAACAAAACTAAAGCTTAATGTTACCTAGCTAATCGCAACGCTAAAGACTACTGCATTTGGAAAGAAGACTATAGGATAGAAATCAGCGGCTAGCAACACCACCAAGAAACAAGGCGAAATTGGTTACAAATAAAAAAAAGCCAATCTAGAAATTCTTCATCGATACTATTCTAATAATTGGGTCAGCCCACTCATCATCGCTTCGAGTTGTTTTGAGCACCGTGCCAACAGAGCAGCTCTAATGAAAGAGCCAGCTCGATGCTTGCACTCTAACTCGGCCTCTGTGTTCATCATACCCATTTAATGATACTTATACTACTTTACGTATAATGGCTACACATCCAACGAAACGTACCAGCTTACCAAACCTGCAAACTCAAATACCTTTCTGCCAGGCAACTTCTCTGCACTTCGGCGCATTTTTTTGACCGTGTTGGATGAGGAGATGAAGGCAAGAATACTTTTGCTTTGCGAGCCGTGCAAACTTATTTCAATTATTCCTTTACAGTTCAAAAACTTACGATTCAATGTTGCACTCATGATATGATTCAGTATCCTTATAAGCAAAACAAAAAAGGAAATATCGCCTTTGCTTTTCTTTAATAAAAAATGCCTCTAATTTTAGACTTTCAAGAAGTTATATTTTTTTGTAAGTAAGTGGTCACACAACAGGAGCACTGTGAAATCAATAAACTTGCGTTTTCAAAGATATAAAACAGCCCTGCATGTGCACATACATCCCTCAACTTCCTATTTTAAGACAGCTGGATTCTCGAGCAATTTATATTAAGACTTCGAATGAAGTAACTAAGAGATGGCGTGCGCATCGATTTCAGATATTCTGCCATGATCTTCTCAAACCAACACTGACACGGGATCGGTATATAATATATAAAAATATACCAACAGATAGACATACACAGGAAGAGCAATAATAAATAAAATAAATAAGTAAATAAATCCAAGACCAAACTTGAACTTACACAGCAAAATCATATCAATATATAAATAAAGCAAAAACTAAATATAACCGTAATAATAATAATAATAATAATAATAAATATAATGAAAAACAGTGCTTCTAACATACCAAAAAGTGTAAAGAGAGCATCAGGCGTGATGGTCTAGAAGTGGACAGCGGTACAAAGTTGAGCAGGGGCGGAAGAAGAAGTGGTTTTGATGGTTGGAGCCAGGAGTGCCCGCACATACGAATATAAAGAGGTCCACGGGGTAACAGGGTTCGAGGATTAAAAGGGGAGATGGATGGGCAAGAAAAAACAAGGAAATAATCGATAAGTGGTCAATTTTTTCTGTTTTGTTGCCAGTCTTTCCAGTTAACAAACGAGACACGCCACAAAAGGGCAGTGAAAATAGCATTTTTTTCTTTCTTCGTAACAGTTACCGTCGACGTAATGGCTAATGATAATCAAAAAACTTCTGCGTGGCATTCAGAGAAATTATAATGGCCATATTCGCACTGCTGCAATTAATTGGAGCTTACAAACAAAAAATCGAAAAACAAGATTGAGCTAAAAAGGTGTAAGGAGGAAAAAAGGGAATGAACGAAAATGGATTGATGAAAATTAACAGCACTCAACCAACCAACCAACACACTGCCCAAGCAATAAATAAGGTTCAAATATATACCAAAAAAATCATAATAATAATCAAATAAATATACTTACAAACCACTAAAAAAAATGAATCCATTAACCTCGTAACCAACACACATACACACACCACACGTACATCGTGACGGATACAAAGCAGCGAGAAAATTCAGATAGAGAGCTTGCCCTTCTTGCCAGCCAAAATATATAGGTACACGCAGTTTAAATGAGAAAAGAAAGGAAGTTAGGAGAATTTGTGAGGAGAAACGGGTATGACACGACATGCCTTGGTAGTTGTGAGGTTTCATGACAATCTTCGCAATTGCTATTATTACGAGAGAAGCCACCAGAAAATGGGGATTGTAACAAGACCATGAACAGGGTGTGGATCGTGTAGTAAGGAGACATACTGACAGGTCAAATAAATATTCCCACAAGATTAAAAAGTAAGGTAGGTCAAACATTGAGATGATAGAGGGGGAAAAAGTGAGAGCAAGAGTAGGAGAACGTGTCACGCGCGACGTACCTCCTCGTTCAGGTTGCTAACTAGTAGCACGCATCCTACGTTATGCTGGCCGTGAAGTCTGATACCTGCCGCTCCTAAAGCCGCGGTGGCCGCGGCAGCGTTGGGCAACATGAAACTGGCCAGTGGTGCGGCGGAGTGGAACAATGCCCTTTCTAGAAAAAGTTTCCGTTAAAACCCATTCAGCCACCTTGCTGTAAACACATACTGGTCATTTTGTGCTTGTTACGTTCTATAAAAAAAAACCTAGTTTCTTACCTCCAACTCCAGCAGTACTGTAGGCAGTTAACGGAGAACCCAGACCATGCATGGCGGCAAATGGTGAAGCCAATACTCCAGCAGATCCTTTCCGATCAATTCAAAATCAATTTCTCAATTAGATTCCAAGTCTAATTCGAATCCCTAATTGATATCATAATTTCTTGTAATCCACACTATACAATCGTAATTAAAATAAAGGAGAATTCTGTTATTAAAAGGCATATAGTATAATATTATGCAATCATTGTTTGCAATAAATAAACTGAGGAATGTTGATGTCAAACCTACTGCGTTAATGTAATTTTTTTATAAATAATTAACAAATATCTGACTTTGGAAGACGATTGTCAACCAGTTAATTGTTCAACACCACAAAGGCAATCAGTGAGACAGAATATATTTCAGCAACAGATACCGTTGAATGTATATATATATCATCGGGAACGCAATTTATTATAACCCTGATAAGTCGTAAGAGAAATAGCATGATCGATACGGCACAAGCAATTCAATGTCAACACCGCAAAAAGCGCACCCGAGCTTGTTCAGCGCAAGATTAAAGAATGTACGGATAGCCAGGCTTAAGCGAGCGGGCAATCGATATCAAAATGTAACAATTTTGAGTTCTAGTAGTTTTAGAAATTCGCAAAGACGCATTACCTGAATAGCCGCTCTTGAATTCAATGAACTTCCTCTTTTTCATTATTAATTCGAGCTCAATATACTGTATACTTGAAATTAAACAATTCTGTTTTGTTTTTCCCAGTTTTCCGGCTCCCAACTTAATTTTCTACAGCTTCAACGTTTACAACACGCAAGTACTACTACGTAGCAGTAATGAATGCAAATTGGACCATGTCTGAATAGGGGCGAGAGAGCGAGAGAGAGAAAATAAATAGTGTAAAAATGCAATGGGCCACAACTTTAGCGGCAAAATCAGCCCGAAAAAGCAATCGACTGCCGCAACTTTTCCTCGCAACTCTAGGAAAAACACACTTGCCACAATCCAATTAGCAGGCGAGGCAATCCCAAAAGAAAGCGGAAGTCTATTCGCACAAGCGATAGACCGATAGGCATACAGTGTATAGATATATCAACAAATAGAGTGGCAGTGCTTGTTAGTGGAAGCAACGAGTAACGTAATTGCAACGGCCCAATGTTGGAAATTACCTCCGATGGCGATGTCCAGGTTCGGGTCCCCCGTCGGAAGCGTGGGGTTCGTGTAGTCGCGGCTTTTGTCGTTGTTATACTTCACGTTTAAGTTGGTGAGTTTCGAGTACTCGATGCGCAATGTGCAACAAGCGTTGTAAATGTTCTGGCTGTCCAGAGACTACACGCATCGCATCGCAAACAAATTGAATCGATATTTGTCACCTTCCGGCATCAACACGCGCGTGTTATTTATTACTTACCAATTTGGCCGTCTGCGCAGTCACCACGTCAGGGTACTGAATCAGAGCTTGGAATGCGTCTGTTCAAACCAAACATTCAACAGAACAATTAGACAAAAAACTAAAGAGTGCAAAATCCATTTTCAAACATGGAAGAATTTATTTTAAGATTTGCTCGTCATCTTTGTTTATTGTACAATTAATGAACAGCAACAGCTGCTGCGCCTTTCACCGATTTAAGGCCATGCAACAAGGATTCGACATTAAAATCAGAATTTAGTTTCCAAACATCATTATTCTAATATTATTATTATTATGCGCACGCACTTGTATTAGTTAAAAGAGAAAGTGATAAAACTGAAGACAGAAATATAATAATTTATGCTTTCCTCATCACAATTAAACGTGAACAATTGCCATTTTTTGTAGTTCAAGCATACTTACGATTTTTAGTAAATGTGACAATCTTCAGCACCTTTCCAATTCGTGAAAAGATCTGAACGGGAAGAAGAAAACGGAAAAAGGGGGAGAAAAAAAGAAGAAAAAGATTACCATGGTGACCGTACGTACATCATCTTCAAAGATTTATTTTTAACCTTCGCCGAAATGCTATTTACGGCCGAACAGAGAGGGCTGGAAAACCGATATCCGTACCTGATACAAGACATCCAGCGTTACGGGATACACCATGTGCTCGACAATAACCCGCAGAACCGTGTTAGGGCCTCCTTGAGTGTCGCCTTGACCAAAGATTGTCTGAGCAGCCTGCAGCGCAGCCTGCGCCGTTGCATTCTGCAGTATATAGACAGGAACACCCTGATATTTACAACATGATGCCATCGAGTCGTCATTTGATGCACCCGAACCGAAGGTCCCATGAGGAACCCACTCACCGCATTCGAATGCGTGCTGTCGGTCTTCAGCTCCTTGTGGTTGGAGAACTGCACGAACACGTTGCGGCCTCGGAGCTGCGCGGACACGTTCGTGAAGTAGTTGACCATCGTGGTGGCGGACACCTCGTCGGCCATCTCCAGAAATGCCTGTTGAAAACATTAGTTTATTTCCCTGCTTAACAACCCTGATGTGAACCAAGCTTCTTACCTGATTTTTGCCCTTGAGCACGAGGACGTTGGTGACCCTACCGAAAGGCATACCCAAGTGCACCACCTCGGCTTCGGTGACTTCGTTGGGAATGTTGCGAATGTGGATGACACGAGACGGCTTCCCAATGTGATGTTTGTCCAGCTTCACCTGATAAAAGCAAATCACAAAAACACAATATATCACATTTAAGTAGCATTTATCGATTTCCCCAACAAATTGCAGTGAACACAATACGACAACAGCTGAGCTGATCTATTCCATTATTTTGTTTTAATAGTTAAAAACAAAGGAACTGCGAAATGTTATCGATCGATCAATTTGATAGAAATGGATTTATAACACGCATTTTCTCTTGCCTTTTAAAAAATAAAGCAGAACTCGGGCGGGCAAAAAAATAGAAATGAAAATTTTTGTTGTCCTTATAGTAACTACACAACCACCTTTGCACTTGAATTTGTATGAAAAAAAAAGGGTTCGTCATGCATTTTTGGCTTTCAGTTTCCTGTCAGTGGCAGCTGCCTGCATTAATCTTGCTGTCACCTACAGCAATGTCAGACGCATAGGTTTGCATAACCCATGACCTTATGCACTTGCATGTTAATCAGAAGGCACATTAAAAAAGAAAATCAGAAACTTTGTCAACTATTTTACTGAGAAATTGCATTACTTATTGAATGTAATTATTTAACTCGCACCAAGCATCAAAATCGAAAAAAAAAACATTACAATTACAGAATGCATTTCTCAGAATCTATGCAATTATTATAGCACAATTCAGATGACAGTTTTGCAGCAAAACACATTACTGCTCCCTAAAAAGATAACCCAATAACCTTGAAAACAGCAAGGTCACTTCTAGTAGTGCATATAATCCAAATTAATTTACTTTCAGGGTTGGTACACTACAAGTTCCTCCTCCTTATAAAAGTAAGCAAGTACTTTTTTGTCCACATTTTTTGTATTAAAACAAATGCTGTGTTTCAGTTCACAGGTCATTTGGAAAGAAATACTATTCCAATTAAAAGAAATCGAAATTTATGAGGTCTACACGTATAAGGCATGATTTTCTGCAAATTATAATTCAGTATGGGCATGACTGTCATTTAATACACAAGGCTTACATCGAAGAATAAAAACCTTTCTCCTGCAAATGAAATCGCACATTATAAAGTAAAAAACAAAACAAACCCTTGCATGTTCGATTCTGTAATTCATTTGTACTAACTATACTGTACATAGGAATGATATATACCTTTTTGGCGTCATTGTTATTGTCGGAGTGATTAGGTTGAGGGCTCATTGCAGAACCATTACTGACAGTGGCCGTCTCTGAGAAAAGCTCCGCCGATCCCCGCTAAAATAAGCAAAAAAACAAACAAACAAAAACAGTATTTTTTGTTTAACAGCGACTCATCCGACCCCAGATCCGCCCATGATCTCGGCAAAACGTAAATTGCACGCATTTCCGGCCAACTACATTTCCCAAAAGGACAAAGAAACACCGCCACTTTCCTTTTTTTTTCTTTTCTTTCTTCAAACTGGGGAAGCGAGGAAAAAAAAATGCGCTTTAAAGACTACAAAACAAGAAAATCGCCAGACTGTAGACGTGAAGGACGGAGAGAAAAGAAACACATTGAAGGGCACCTTGAATCTCCCCGAAAAATTATAACCCTTTCGGACAGCCCACTTGAGTGAAACCAGTCGAAACTTTCCTTTTTCTTCAAACATGAGTCATCATCCTTATTATACATACATAATCCATACGTAACTATACTGCTCCTCAAGAATAACAACCGCAACTGAGTCAACCGGAACCAAACGTTTTATAATTTCTACATTTTTTTTTCTTCTCAAACTTCCTATTATTATAACTGATATTGGGGACTTTAGTTGGTTTCATTAATTACGTCAGCAATTTGAAGTTTGACAACTGTTGACATGGCGGGGGGGGGGGGGGGGATTCAAGATAAATTGATGTCAACAATGTTACTTTTTTGCAATAATTTTAAACGAAAAATTGGAAATAACTCGCCTGTCAACAGTCCTGTATCTCCGTTACAAGTTATTTATTGGCCTTTTTAGTATCGACAATTCTATTTTCAAGCATTTCAAGTTTGTTGACGTAATTTATGAACGTTCCCTTAACGAACAGGGTGGATCGATTAAGAGGAACAATAAGCCTACAGCGAAAAACTAGGAAAAGAACACTAGTTTCTTTGCAAACGAAATGGGTAAAATCATTTCGCCGATTGGTCGTAATAACAGCCAACATCGACTCCTACTGGGAATCGCAACGCATAGGCGGAGACGGAGGGGCGACGCGCATTTGGAATAACTGACCCGAAGCCATAGGTGTACCGGCGACAATGCAGAGCAATCCGTTGTCATCACCCCCTCCCCTGGAATGACTGATGGAGCGAGCGATGTTCAGCGAGGAAAATTTTCCCCATTTTAAGAACAGATAACAATGCAGAGACAACATACATACAGCAGAACCTACGTAACTTATCCTACAAGATGTTATAAATAACATCCGCTAGTTGATATTTTTCACCTGCCCAACCCATAATAAGCATGTGTTTTGTTATTTTACCTGGACGACATTGTGCCTAATATTCTAACCAACTCTCTTTTAAAAAAAATCTCGTTTCGAAAAATTCATTCCCTTAATTTATCTCATACCAGTTGTTTTTATACACAAAACATTTTGGGACTTTGCCAATTTGATCTCACGTATTATTACACATTAATGCATCTGCTATATTTAGTTATCCCATTCGTTTTTTAAAATAATTAAACTTGTAAATTTGACACTGTTGCTGGGTTCAACAACGATCAGGCCCATTGCTTTTTTTCAAATGGGCATTTTGTCACAAGAGGCAGTGGTGAAAATTTGTCGCTAGCGTAATAAGATACTGGTATGTACTGCAACAATGTTTTAACAATAACAATATTGGCAATATCGACCATGTTTTTTTTAAATCCTCATTTGTATTCTGTCAAATGCATTGCGCGCTCTCACCGCTAGATGGCATTGCTATATGCCTTGTTGCTATGTAGTATTCCCCATCAAGGACTTGCTTGCCTCCTCCATAAAGGTTTTTTTTACATTTGTACAAATAGCCGACAGCATGCAACAATTGTTTCAATTCGTGAAACAATGGACATGAATTTAATGTTAAGATGAAAAGAAAATTTTCAAACGGAGCCCAAAATGGCGTCTACTTTCCCCCCTCTTCTCAACAGAACCCATCATATGAAGGCCACATTGGGCAAAGAAACTAAACAGAACTGGTCTAGGGCTGCACAGAAAACCAACTAACCAACCCAGATGGTCGTAAAACCGAAGTAAAATCCAAGAATGGATAAAAATCCCCCTCTTCCGCCCTCGAGAAACGTACATTTTTGCCTCGAATGGGCGTGTCTAAAGGGCAAACCGCCAATCAAATTCATATGCGCATGCAATGGCGGAAAGCCCTTCATTTTTTACCATTTCTACATTAAATAAATACTGAATCTCAGCCTATTCTCTTTCTTTTTGGCGAAAAATACCAGAACTGACTTAACCCCTTCAAAATCTATTCCACACTAAACGTTTTCTTTAAAGAACAACAAAACAAAACAGCCAAGTGAAAAATCGCACTTTCTTTCAATGCCTTTCCTATTTCCGAACGCACCCTTTCGAGCCTCATGCATCACCCAAGTTACACCCCAACCAATTGACCGAATATTTCTTTTTTTTTTTGACCGAACCAAATTCGATCGATGGCCACTGCCAGCACCACCTGTTGAGATTTCAACATAACCACAACAACGGACTCGCACAAAAGTCCTACGTAACCCTTGACATGAACCAAACGAGAAAAATAGCGATCGAACATTAGGTACAGCGGCTGCGAAAACTAGGGAAAAGACTAGTTCATTGCAGCGCAGAGGGTGCGTCGCCGTTGTCGTCGTCGGGACGAGCGTAATTTGACGGAATCGATGAGCCCGGTGTATCACTACATACATACATACATACATATATATTGCTTACCATCGGAAAACCGGTAACGGATCGAGGCACTTGGGATAGAAGATGACGTAACGGAGACGATAGTGAAAACGGGCAAAGCGAACTGAGGTACACCAAGTAGCAAGAAGAGGAGGAGGCAGAAGAAAGAGAAGCCGTGATCGCGTCCCGTGTACGGCGCGCCGAGACAGACCCAACCAAGCCCGTGGAAGAGGCTAGCCGTATTCCGTCGCCGGCGCGCGAGGCTAGGCAGCTTATAGAATCGCTGCCGATCGGGAGCGGGAGCGGACAAGGCGCGGCTCACCTGGGACTTGCCTCAAATTCACTTTTTTGTTAACCCTCTAGCATCGATCGCATCCGCTACAATATGCCAATATCGCCACTAATTGTGTTTTTTGGACACAAAAGTCTCAAATATTCCTTAACATTTGGGTTCCAACATCCATAAAAAAAACTCAAGTATTGCATTTGCAGCTCCCCTATATATTATACATTTGGACGAGTCCATGCTCATATCGTGGAACGCGATTTTAGATATTCCCACAAACTGCGCAAGATTTTTAGATACAGAGATGAAAAATTCAAGCGGGTTTTGTTAGCATTGTCGCAAAACGCTAGTTGAAATGTTTTTTTTTT
>WWPM01016264.1:0-13553 GCA_023279145.1 Glomeris maerens | reverse complement strand
GAGTTGGAATTATGAACAACTGGATTAAAATGGAGTAATTTTTACATATTGTTTAACCCATGACGAATATTAATTGGGTTAATTTTTTGCACAAACATCATGCAATATAATGTGTATGTACAATTTTTAACTGTCTTAAAATTTCTATTTGTAGCACTTGTGTCGTTATATTGACTGAAAAATGCTATTAAGAAAATTAGGATTTAGCTCTAGCGCAATGCGGCGTTTCTGTTCCATCAGACCTAACTTAGCCCTGAGCAAAAATGAAATATTTATTGTTAGCATGTTAGGCCCACATTACTTAATAAATAATAGAAAATTACCTTAACCAACTCTGCAGTTCCTATATACTTTTTTACTGCATACCCTTATGAACATGTTTGAAAGCAATTACTAATGCCGTTGACACTTTCCAAAATGTAAGTAAATTTCACTTCTTGAAACATTTCACGTTTCTGCTTGTTGTTTACAAACCATCAATGGTTCACTAAAACGGAAACACTAGATGAAATAATGAAAGTAGCCTCGTCGCCATTTTAGTTGACAAAATATGTTTTGCTTCATTCCCGAAAACATGCCCAATTGGAAGTGCCCATTTTATGTGGGTAATCTGTTAATCTCGTGAGACCCTAGGCTTAGAACAAATATTGTTGCAAATGTGCCTGACTTGTACTACAACGTTTCTTAATACATCCAAATAATTTAACTTCTGCGAATTTGGGTACATGTTCCAACCATTGAAGTTGCGGGAATAAATATCCTCTTCAGACTTCAGTTGAACATTATGTTATTATTTGCATTTGGCAACATTAATGAGGCAGGTTCTTGAAAATGAAATAAAACATTTACAAATACTAGTATAGTGACTTTTAAAACCTAAATATCACGCAGCTTTTTTGAAAATACAGTCGTAAAATCTTACGTCAACATTTTATGTGAACTGTTAAAAAACAAATGTGACATTTTACATGCATGAGATTAGTCACAATGTTTTCTATTGAAAATAGGATTTTCCACAGAGTTTAGGTCGCACCTTGATAAGACTTTTCGTACGGGAAGCCTGGGGCAAGTCTCATTTGCCATTCTGGAGCTGTTGGCGGTAGCTTTTTGAAGGCATTTAAATTTATTTTCTCTGTAAAGAGTATTTGAATCCATCATTCCCATTTTCTTGACAGCACTGTAATGAACTGGATTTTCTAAAGCTTTCATATTATGAATTCAAATCGCATGCAGTGAATTAGTTACTCGATGTGAGTGATCGATTGCCTTAATTTCCAGACATGCACATTTGTTTATTATTTCGCTAATCATTGCCGATTTGCCATCATCAATCCACCTAAATTTACATCTTTAATACACAGCAGGTTTTCACCTGAGCCCCTTGAGTGCACCAGAAAATGGCAGTTTTTCAAATAAGATGTTTTGATTTGAAAATGAGGATGACTTGAGAAAAATGATGATGCGAGGTACTCGTGTACGATGAATTGTATTTAAAATGTGGGAAATATGCGATTATTGTTATTGCCGAGATAATTGATTCAGTTGAACATTAGCTTGTGAATTTTGTATATGACGTTCGTATAACTGTTAAATTCAACCAACGTCACATACTATACAGTATATTGTATATTATTTTTCGATAGTTTGTATCTAAGAAAAATTATCTTTGGCATTTTCTGAACTCAATACGTCTTGAATCCAAGTAAATTACGCAATGAGAAGTACATATTGAAATTTCATTGGCATCATTTAATACACGTCTATATATGGGCTACATTATTTCGTTTTCCTGCAATGGCAGATAATCGATTAAAATCTTGATATGCTTCGTGGTAGTTCGTGCAACTAATGGTGCCCATATAAAGGTGTATTAAAAGAGTTAAAAATGCTCCAATATGTACTCATAATTGTGTAATAATTACCACATCTTTATATTTTCTTTTGCCTTTGCAATAAATCTTTGAAGATTTATTTTGTGGATACTGTAGGTATACTGATGTACACAAATAATATAATAGAATATTTAATGTTATATCAGCTGGAACTACGCGCACTTTTATTTGACAATGAGAAGGCAACTTTGCTATTTTTGTACTACTACAATAGATTCCCTAGTGATGTATTCCCGATATTGATATTTTCTACCCAATAGTTTACTTGCGATATATTCGCAAGATGCTGCATGTGACATTCGCATGTCAGTATTGCAAAGGCAAATATGGTAGGTTGATATGATTTCAGTTTGAATGTCTGGAACTGTGTACTCTTGCGATCAAGAGCATGAAGAGCTCCATTTCTCTTAGTATTAGTTGACTATGCTAATTTTGTTAATGTTCTCGTAATATAACATGATCAAGTAAACTCTTAAATATTTCAACGGAATATCTTCCTAATTGATACTCGGGATATTTTTTTTATGTCTTCGACTTTATGGGCTGCTCTTAATTAAGACAATAAATTGGAGGGATTATGCAAAGTTCTTCATGAATAGCCTGTTGTGAGGGTTTTCTTGTATGTTAGAGAGTAGGCACTAAAATTTTTGTTTGCTGCGTATGAGAAATTATAAAATATATCGTTCAGCTAGTGGCAGATAATTTCAAGGTGTCTCTGAGCACCAGTTTTTGCTTGACTTGCATCCTAATACGACAACACTTCACTGTTTGCATGGCAATTTTAACAATAATTGTGCCCTAAAATTCCTTCAATAAGAATTGGGCATTTATATGAAACTCGTCGACCTTTTTTTTCTACACCACCCCTTAATTTGAAGAATTTCTACAACGAAACCTGAAAAGTCCCAGGTTATGGCCAACTTTCATTTCAGGGACTGTAGCTGCATATGTGATATTGACGCATTTTCAGAGTTCTATGTTATTATAATTGGGCTCTTCTGCTCTGAATATGAGCTTGCACTAGTTGGAATATGGTTGACTACATTTGGCCCTATGGCTTTCCATATCCCATTGGGCTATAGTAAACGACCTACACTGTTGCCGTAATTCGCACTGACGACCTCGTTTTACGAACTCGCGACTCAATCGCCGTGGCTTGAGCTGGGCAAACGGCAGCCAATTAAGTACACGTGCTCCATCCCCTATAAGAGTTCACATATACTCTATAGTCTTCCTTTCTCTCCCTGTTCTCTGTCTTTAGTCCTCATCTTTATGACTTTTTTATATGCTTCTCTGTGCTCGTGTATCGCTCACCCGTCATCACCCGAATGGCCCTGAAGACTTTCATCCCTACTTCATTCAAGTTTGCAAACTGCTTATTATACTCTTTGAGGTACTTACATTGCTGATTCACATACTATTGCTGCAGGATTTACATTTACTTGAGCATGCAAGCTGGGCCAGTAAAGTGTGAAGTATTTGTGAAGTCGACGTGCAAATTGAAGTTTCATAAAATTGAGTGTGCACATGGTAAAGAGAAAAATTTATAAACTGCATACAAGTTATTAATTTCGAAGGTTTCAATACTACTGTTGCTATACTTTTTTAGTTTCAATACAAAATTTCAATATATTTGTAGAAAAATATTTTATACTTGATTTTTATATTGGAAAAAAATGAATAACTTATGCATTTACATTGTGATTAAACAAATTATTCGTTTGTCATCCTGTCTTAATTCAAGTTGTTTTGAGGAGTAAACAGCGGTTCTCACGAAATATTATCATAAAGTATACAAATAATAAGTTCAGTGAGTTGAACCTCGTGACTTTTGAATTTTATTGCCATTCAACTAAAAGCATGCAATGTTTATTTTAAGACTAGTTTTGGAATTCTCATCTACGGTATGTTGCAAGTTTGGCAGTTGTTATCTTGGGATGCGGAAATCATGTGGTAGTTTTCCATCACCCACGTATATGTTTCGACTTCCCATGCAATGAAAGATCACATTGCGAACAACTTGTTCACCCCCAAAGACCAACCTATATTTATCCCTGAATTTACAGACGAGTGCAAACATAGGAGCCCCTTGAAGGGGAAAAATTACCAAGAGCGCTGATATTGGTCATTATCATCTGGCAAAGAGGGCTACTTTTGCCTCGTCATTGGTGTCCGTACTGTCTCCTAACCTTTCATTTATACACAGAGTGCTCCGTTGGCTGATGCCGCATTAGGATTTCATCAGATTACACGAGTTGAAAGTTGTTTGAAACGGGGCTTATTGCCTGATGTTGTTTCCTGAGACCTTTCACAATTCACGTAATTCCAGTCAGACAGTTTCCTCCAGTCTTTCAATAAATCAATTAATGTTGTATAAATACTAGAATGCAGTATGGATCCCTTTATAATTAAAATTAGTTTTCACTTATTGCTCTCTGGTAATCAGATTAACGAAGTAACATCTGTCAGATTGTTGTATTAGCAACGACGTTTCCAATTGATTATAATTGAATATAATATCGTACGCAGTTATTTTTGCAAATTTATGTTAGAAATGTTTCTGACATGGCAAGAAAACGTGTGCATACTTTAAGAAGTAAGAATTTGTATAGCTGAGCAGTTTTTTTTTGTGTGCGCGTTTACAACTGAATTTGCAAGAAGCGACCCCTAGATGCTGCACTGCAAAGATCCCCGTTGTTTCAGGCAAACCGAACCTCACCTTGTGGCCCACAGCTCTTATTCTTGTTCTCACGTAATATTTATTCCTTTCAAACGAGTTTGTCATGTCTACTTTCATTCTCGCTTTTTCCCGATGTCATCGTCAACATTTCATGTTGCTAGAAGACATCATCGTTTATTACATTCACCATCACTTGTTGTACAGAAAATCTCGTAGAACAAACATGTTTCGTGTACCTCGTATGTGTAACAATCTTCAAGGCGTCAACTACCATTTGTTTCAAAAGCGATTATTATGACACCCTCCAATTATTTACATTTCTTTGTATACCTTTTTCTTTACATCATGCTTATACAAAATAATCGTATAAATTATTATTAAATACGCTATTTTGATAAAAAGAATAGGATCGATGCTGCAATTCACGAGCTGCATGTTCTGTAAGAATACGCCCGTATAGGCTATTTTGAATTAGGCAATTTCCTGGAATATCCGTATGTTCACGAGTGAAAAATGAGATGAACAATCAGTTTGCTATTTAGTGGGCAGTGGAAATTCGTGCAGAAATTTTGACGGTTACAAGTCGATGGCTTGGCAATGCAAGAGCCGTATAATCCACTGTCCTCTTCTGAAGGGTAATTCATCATCGATAATAATTGGTGTTGGACTATAACGGACATTGGGTTTGCTGTTACATAGTTTGTGATGAATCGGGTTGCAAACGCCAGCAGCACTTGCATTGAGCCGTTGAGCCAGGTTTTAATTAAGTTTGCGTTTTATCAAATCAGACTGCATAACCCCTACAGGCTCACAACATAATACGGTCTACCTGCAATTTAAGCCATGTAATAATTTCACGTTAATGGAAATCCTTATCACCTGAATTGTGCTCACACAGCGTATATCCCAATTTATTGTGTGTAACCAATGACATTTCATGCACTATTAATTCCTTCCATGATTAGCTATAAAAATAATAACCACTTTAGAAGAACCAAATTGAAATAATATACCCCATTATGTGTTAAGTGTCACCATTTCCTGCTAATTGTTTCGAGGAATTGGTGTTGCTTAGTGCTGGTTGTTCTTTTGATTGCAGAATTACAAGGAATTTTCCCTAATTTCCAGGCTATGCCAACATCAATTTTGTTCAAGGAATTTATACTAATACCACTAATTTGACAATGTACGTTAATATTTAGACCATTAAATCGGTAGCCATTGCAGTTCAGCAACATTATATCAAAATTTAATCTTATTTTACAAACTATTACATTTTATTTCAATAAGAAGTCACTACAAAATCTTGAAAAGATCTGTTTGCTACCAGACAGCGTAAATTTCGCAATCTTATTTATTTGTTTACCCAAAATCTTGATAAATGAATTCCAAAAACAACTCATTACATGCAAACTAGAAACTATACAAGTGTATTTTTTTTCAAATCTAGCTGAATGGCATGCAGTTTTGGAACTTATTGTTTCATTTGTTTATTTAAAAAATAATTAATTTTATTCTCACATAGCTTCTCAAACGTTCTGACTTGCATGTTTGATAACTAGTGTAGATAATATTATAATTTGGTTTTTCAACAGAACGATGCGAATCCTCTTACCCCTAGAGTTGCGCCTTGCATAGCAATTTAATAAAATATTGAGATGGTGAGGATAACACGGTATTTCAGCAGTTTCTTAACTGCAATTTCACGTAAGTTAGTCATGAATTTCGTATAAGCTCAGATGTACGCAATTGCCATATGGTTAATGTTTAATGCTTTCTTTGTGATTCGAACTGAGTTGCGTTACTCTCAAGAAACCATCATGTTGGTCAGAAGTTGAGGGTATAGTATAAACTCTTTGCGGATTAGCCGCAATCCTGGCCAAGTTGGACTGCTGAGGCTCCTGGGAGCCATGTATGTCTTGCTCAAGGCCAGAAACGAGACATGCAGCCAGTAGCTTAATTAAAACGCATCTGTATTCAGAGATGGGTTCACGAGATTAGCCAACGTTCTCAGTCGTTTTACTGCACCACTAGTTCTCACTCCGTATTTCGTTTCGCCAAAAGCCAGGGTCTTGTGACCTTTCTCAAATGCTGAAACTGAACTAATTTCCTTCTTTCTCTACGCCACCAAGCACTTGCGAAGAATAACATTCAGGTAATTCTAGGTTTCACAATGTGCTATACATTGAATCATGCCATATATTAGGAAGTTTTCAATGAATTGAAATCTGAAATTTGCAGTCTGCTTGAAAATTATGGAACGTTGAAGAACCGACTGCGGATGATGTTTCAAAAATTATTTTGATTCAGAGCATTCATTGGTGGTAGAATGTTATTTTCAAATTCGGAGAATATACACAAATCTTGTATTTTCATGTTTTTAGTTGGCTATTTATTTGCTTTTAGAAGGACTTTGAATAACAACTATGGATATTTATTCCCAGTGTGATTAGTAGTGCAAATAATGTCCTAGGTGTAGCTTTACATTCAGGGTTTGCACTGGTCCATACAAGTCCTGAAATTCCTTACTAATGCCTTAGAAGTGCTTAACTTTCAAAAATCCCAGATTACAAATCGTCAAATAGGGTTAAAATGAACATTTGAAAAATTATTGCACTGCATTTAATAAATACAGATAAATTAAACATTTTAAGATTATATATTGCAGCAGGCAGTTTGTTTTGAAATTAAACAAAATTTCGTATTGTTTAATGCACTTGCTTCAAGATTATTATAAGTATAAATTGTGTATTAACGAGCAATGTTGTTTGAATTGTGGTCTCAGCTATTAATATTGCAATGTATATTATGATTTTCATTACTCGGGGATTGTTATTTTTCCAAGCACGACCACCAAGTACTTTAACAATCCTTAAATAATACCACTTCTAGCTGATATGGCAGAACATTTATTCCACATCTTGGCAGACGTGGCACGTAGTAATAACATACAGTATATGAACAAGGTTTACTAGATGTCGACAGTGTAGTGGCTGAGCACGTTACTGTGCATGCTGGGAAAGGTGATACCCTCCAAATACAACTAAATTCAGGTCTCATTTATAATAAAATGACAGTATTGCTCTGAAACAATCATGGGCGTTATTTTGGTCTACGGAAGTTTGAACTCGCTTGTTTGTTGGCATGCTATATGCAATTCTTATTATGATCTTGTGAGCATCAACCTGATATATTAAGCTATTTTGGTCGAATGTATGTCTTTGAGACTTCAATTAGTTCCTGAAATGATTGCTCATTTGAGAGTGAAATGATGCCTAATAAGGATAGAGGAGCATATCTTTTATTGCTTGAGAACCATGTTTGTCATTGCCGCTTTTTAATTAATTTAACTTCAATTTGATATCATATATACATCCGTATGAGCAAGTTTGTGCGCACAATGGAAGCTTTCACTTTTATTAAAGCTCTATTGCCTCTTTCACTGTCTTTTCCACGTATCATTGCACTCTTATAAGCACAATTTGGTGCGGCGCTAATACATGGCGTTTTGTTTTGCACCAATATCGATCGCAGCTCGAGTTTTCTCCATTTCTTTCTGTATATGTGTATATTGATATATTTTTTTTCTCGTTGGTTGCATGGGAAAAGATCGACAAATGCACGTTTTGTGTGCATGATGCTGGTTTTTGGTGGTGGGAGTTGGATGAAAAGAGGAGGTTTTCCAGGGTGTAGTCGAATAGCAGGTTGGTGTGGTAAACGTTAGACCGGAAGGCGAGAATATCCATTGAATGAAGTTGGACATTCATGGAGATCGATGCTTAGATATACTCGAAACCGTTGTTTATACGCCAGAGAACTATTCGCGCATGCAATTTATTTCCGACTTGGAGTGACTTCCGATTTCTACGGAACACTACCTCGAATCGTACTTACAGGGCAAATCGGTTGCCCCCATGAGGACTTTCAGTCTACGACATTAACGGGTCACTGTGGACGATTTGAATTCCACTTTGACCAGCATCACTCAAGCAGACCACCTGCCACTGCTCAGATAAGTAGCCTACCCTGCCGTGCAACCTGCTGTGTGTAGAATCATGGGAAGCCATTTTAAACTTGGTCCGCAAGGAATCTATCAATTTTGTCTTGTTAACAAAGTCCTTCTAACCATAGTTCTATGACTTTTAATTTTTATACAGTACTATGTAATGTAAATTAAGGTCCTTGTTCATCCGTTAAAATGTATTCAATATTAACAGGGTTTCTAGTGACATGGAATTTCTGGAAAATTAAGTTATTGAATTTTTAAATTGATAATGGGAAAAGATGGAAATTTTAATTTTGTATCTGATTACTAAATTTGTATCTTTAATTTATGATGTAGTCTCATGGAATGCACAATGAAATTTGTCAGATTTTATCTGCATTAAGATTTGAGGAGTTACATTCGTAGAATTTTGATTTAAAACTGGTTTCGGAAATCTTTAGAGGTCTTAATTTAGAATCTTGTATTCTCAATTTTGTGGAAACCCTAATTTATGTCGAACTTGTAGAATATTCTTCAAGTAACAGGATTGTGGCATTTAATTGAGCGGCTTTTGAATAAACATAATACTTGGCATAATAATTGTGTGTAGTTGTCAGTCGGAAGGCTTTCATTTCACCACTCGTGAAAACAGACTGCTTTTAATGGTGGAATTGTGGCAATCGGCCAATTATTTTGCATGGAAGATTGTAACCGATGTCCAAACATGGGAGTGGGGTGTTATTTACTTTACACCAAAGACGCACTTACTGTTTTCCACTTCTTATTACACAGCATTTCAGAGTGGCCAATTACTGAACAGGCAATAACTTGTGATTTACTTTCTAATAACCCTCCTCCTAACACAAAATTCTGGGCTGCGAATGCTAATTGCACACCAACCGAACTTCATTCATGCACTTCGTTTATTAATTTTGCTTATAATTAGACAAATCCCTGTGGCCATTATGCAATAATATCAGTGTATTATTTCGCTCCAAGCCTTGTGAGCACCTTCTATGCTTCTGGGCATAAACAATAGTTTTCGTCATTAGAAATTGAGACTTAAGTGTTTTTTGTTTGTTAATGATTAAATTTGGTGTAATTCCTCAGATATGCTGGCAAATTGAGTTTGCGCTGACTGACAGAAAAATCCCTCGGCAAGCTGATATTCAGTAGTTATATTTAAGCTATTATTGTTTCCAGATATGTCGGCTACTACAAGAGGGATTGTAAAAATCTAAAAAATAGGCAATGCTGCTTCTTCTTAAGGGATCTTACCTTGAAATTCTGTATCCAAAAGATAGAAAAACCAATCCAATTAGCACGCCGTCTTTAAAATTTCATAGTGGTGCTATTTCTCTCTAATACCTGCATCGGCCTGTGTGCTTGCTATGTTGGCGCGTTTCTTAATTTACTGGCCAGTCTCGTCTTTCCTTCTGCGACTCGGTTAGTTATTTCAGCCTGCTGCTGGAGGCCATTATTTGATTAGTGGAAGTCTATTCGTTCGGTCTTCACGTGACCCACTACTGGATAAGCCCCCTTTGCCAGGATAAGCTCTTGAGTCCAGGTCCTTCTTCGATAGATGTCTCACGGGAGACCTGAAACAGTGCAGCATAGGCCACAAGACCTTTATCAAAAAACATATAGGGCTAAATAGCTTAACAAATAAAGAATAATCATTAAAATTGTCCTACCTCTTATATGCGCCCCATGTCAACAGAACACTCATTGTTTGCACTCATCTAAGATATATATTTTTGTTAGAAAACAGTATCCCATGCAACCATTCTTATAATTTTTTTTATCGGGGCTCTGGATCATTCTCTATCTCTATTTGTAGATCCCACTCTAGCATGCAATCACTCATAAACGAAACAAAGAAATTTGAGTTTTATCCGCAATGCGCTTGCTATTTAATGAGAATGCCAAGTATACAAAATCGATCTGTGCTCCGAAATATTAAGAAGCAGATGAGATTTTTGTTCGATAATATGATGAACCTGCAAATGCAAATTGTGAGATGAAACGATGCGACGCATAATCGTGTTGCGTTGAAATATTGAAAAAATAAACACACTGAATGATTCAACAGAATAATATTTGTCGGGGAAAAAGAGTAAATAAGTGATTTTTCTTACTGTCAATTTATTAGATCTGTTGATATAGGCTGATTGTAATAACTTTATTCGTATTTGTAGTAATTAAATAGATATACGTAGTTCCTGTACCACTGCAATTGTAACTTCTAAACACATTAGTTAGTGAGATAGTTTTAACAGTAATGTAAAGAAGATTCCATGAATTCTGATATATCTCAATGAAAGCATAAAAGCAATCGAATTTAAGAAAACAATTTTAACTGTAGTTGACTACAGTGAGCTTTTATTGTTGTGTGTGGTGAAAAGTTTCTACTGTTTGTATCAAAAGTAAATATTTGATGCCGAATTCTTCTGTTATTGCAGAGTGCTTTTGTTTTTAAAATTCGATGTGAACAAATTGCTTATATGTGAAACTTTGCTTTCAAACAATTGTTGTGGGGGGATCATCGACAAATATTGCATTGTGGATAACAAATTTCGCTCGTATGCTAAAATGTGCTGCATTTGAAATGTATATATTATCTAACGTCAACAAGTTGGTTTGCTGTTGAAGTTTGGTATTGAAAGATGTAATGAATAAGTTTCATTAATGTTTTCAATTTTGACTTGGCGGGTTTGAGCCACCATAGCAGCCCAATCCTTGAGGATTAACTTTGCATGTATAACTAACTACCTTAAGAATTGGAGCTGATATTCAAGGATTCAGGATGAAGTTTGATAGCAACACATTTTCAGCGGGCCTATACGTAATTAAGAAACGTAATTATAAAACAGGAAATTGGACAAAATAATTTGGTCATGGCAGGGAAACATAATTTCTTATTGAGCTGAAATTAAAGAATGGCAGACAAAAAAAGATGCAGCCTTGTTTCTGCAAAGTAATCAGTATCTTAATCAATAGTGATTGTTACAGATGAGTCTAACTGTATGCAATCGATTTGGACGAGTTTACGGTTCACTTTTCGGTATACATTGTGTACTAGCACGAAGTAATTTTGGTTCAGCCTGGCGAGAAGCAGACTCGATTAACGGCCAATCTCGATTCGCAAATAGCCTCAGTTTTTCTCTGCAATGGACGAGAACGATCACAATGCGAAAAAACAAACGACAAGGAAATGGGCCAACTTTCTCTTACAACTCCATATAGTAGACGTAATCTTGGGCCAAAAAACCAAATCACTCCCGAAATGCAAAGCTCGAACACCCGGAAGAATTTTCTCCCTTTCCACACTTATGCACGTTTCTTTGGAGGATGTTTTCTGCATGGCCCCTCCCTTCCTTTCTTATATATGAACGCTTGTAGAAAACGACCCCTAGGAGCTAGCTTGAAAGAAATGAACAAGTGTTGATTTTGTTGGCTGCAAGTACACAATGTCTTCAAGAAATAGTCGTCATTATCGTACAGGCGAGATAATGAACGTGACTGTTCTTTGATGGCTGCCATGATTATCATCCTGAACCTAATGCCATCCCCTATATCTATGTGAAGTACGAAACGGGAGCATTCACTCCTCAAGCTATTGATATCAAGATGGCGCCGGCCATAAAAGAAAGCCAGGGAAATAATTGAGAAAAATTACTAGAACTATATAGTGTTTTTCCAACTCTTTTCTATGTACACTACTTGCACCATTATAATAAGTCAAGTGATCATTACATGGCCTACATATATAGCCTACTTGGTAGGGTATGTAGCTGATCGAGCCAGTTGACTTTCGAGGTGTAATGATATTAAAGGCTGATTACTGGATTTAGTGCTTGTTCCCAGAAAGCATTCTACTAATTTGTGTTTTTGTAAATGGCTTATGCTACAGTTGGCTAATAAGCCATTTATCCGCTTTATTTAAAAGTAGGCCTAGTTACCAATGAAAAACTGTATGATAAACCCGATATACGTGTTTGTAATTTTAAAAAAATTCAAGCATGATCTTCTTTGCCGATCTATTGCAATTCAACTAATTGGATAATTACATTCCATGTCTTATATATCCTTAGGCATACATTTAAGGGGGTGTCATTTAGAATAAAAATCCTACTTGCAATTTTGCTATACAATTGTACTAATTGTTAAAGATCACGATTTTGCAATTGTAAGTTCTTAATATGACATTTGGTTTATTATTTATATCTTCACGTTCTTTTTCTGACCTCACTTTATGAATGTACACAAATGGTGTGGGGTGTGCATCATTACATTAAGCCATTATTAAATGCTTCATTGTAATTGGAAACATTTGCAGCTATTTAGGAGACTTGTGAAAACAAATTGAGCAGTTTTGAATTTACAGGGACACCAGTATGATTTTTATGATAGTTATGTGATAATGTAAGTTTTTGGCAAATGTGTAAGCCAATGCAAATTATAGCAAATTATCCTTCAGTTATGATTTTATACTGTATGGCAATCTCGAGTTGAAATTTGGAGCAAACTAATGATCATGCATTATAAAGAAATCTCCGTATTTGCTAAAATTCTGCCTGCAATGCCAGTCAGTTTGTTTGAATTGCACATTTGATGAAATGCGTTGCAGATGCCTCTAATCTCATTTTTCTCACCGAAGATGGGCAAAGTGCAAAAAATGCTTGGATTTAAATTTCAGAGGAGATGGCCGCAACTATCTCTGAAAGACGCATCAGGAATAGCATGCAGCCCTGTGCAAAATTCAAAGAAGCCATTTCCTAGGTCCATTTTTCTTGTCTGCTTTGTATTTCGACAAAGCATCATGTAACTTTAATATTCCCTTCCAAAGAAAATGCGAGCTAGTGCACTTACAGTCACTGACAATATGTTCAATCTCGAATACAAGATGTTGTCTGTAATATGTGGTATAGGCCTATTTGTGCTGAAATCGAGCTTGGTGTTTCAAAATGGTTTTATTTTTCCCGGTTAAATAATA
>WWPM01016257.1:0-21172 GCA_023279145.1 Glomeris maerens | reverse complement strand
ACAGCCAACACGTTCACCTATAACACAAAACAAATTACCGCAAACAATCTTATTTCAATCTGGTAGAGAGTTTTGCAGTAAAAATTACCTCTGTACTTGTTGTGACTGTATCCGACACTGTGTAAAACACGGTTGCCGTACCAACATCCATCGTAATAGCATATCCCTTTTCGGAGACGGCAAGAACCGCTTCATTGTCACCTGTCCACTTGCCAACATTTCCAAGTGAGGTAACTAAAGGGCTTCTGAAGCAGATGCGACTTCCTAAGTAGACGGTAGCATCGGATGGCGAGATTGCTTCCCCAGTAACAATTGGCACGAAATCCTCTAAACGCGGCAAGTCTGCGTCCCAAACCTATCAAATCGCAACATGTAGATGTTATTACCTATTACGGGATAAGACTTAAAAGGTCTTTCTGTAAGATTACCCGCAAAACAGTCACTCCCGGATTGTTGGTCCTTACAGACAGCGTATTATTGTCTGCGTCAAGTGTCACCTCCACTAGATCAAACCTGCTTGGTCGAAATTGGATCCTGCAAGCCGTATTACTGAACTCCTTGCCCATGTTGTCATGGAAGGTGACCTTCAACTTGAAATGGGTTCCAAGAGGGATGGCAATCAAAGGTGATGTCCCGCGAGTATGTAACAAAGGCTTCGGTGTGACCATCAAATACGAAACAGGTTTCACCTACCACAAATATAGTAAACTCAGTACAAAGAATCAAAGAACAAAACGATTACGAATCGTGGCTCAATACCGTCACAAGTAAAGACATTGTTTGCATCAATCCGGCTCCATCACGACTATCGATTAACACGATTCCCGAACACGTTGCATCTGCCGTCTGTAAATTCCCAATTTTGTCTATTTTGATGCAAGGGTTAGTTTTGTTCTTTGCGACAACTTTCCCCGTCTCGACGACTTGGTACGAAACAGCAGCCACTTGATCCCTTACGTATTATAAAACACGAGACAATTGTATTAACGTACTTATTACAAAATATCAATTAACTCACTTGTTAGTGGAGAGTCGCATTGACGACTGCGGTGTAATTAGCAGATTATCATACACAGCCTTTGGCGCAATTAGCTGCAAATTATCGAACACCTATTTGGGGAGGGAAATGGTTAGCATCCAGCAGGAAAATGATGATATTAGTAATAACATACCTGCAACTGAATTTCATCCACCAAAACCATGTTATCAACGACTTGATAATTTGGAAACGAAGCCGGTTGCGTGACTCCGGCGTGAAGTTGCAAAGCAACGACACCTGGCTGCTTGGCCAGCAACCTTACGGCAAAATCGTTTTCCTCGGACTGCTGAACACTGGCCTATTATAATTGCAACCAACACACTGCAGTAAAATTCTCACAAAAGATTGAATTCAAAAAAGAAACTTGTTTAATATTACTGCATGGTATGTTGGTAGTACTCTAACAACTTCCTTGTTGCTGATTGACCATTTGAAAGACAGAGCAGGGATCGCGCTACCAAAGGCATATGGTTTTTCATTCTCATTTGACCCAATTGCAAAAACCGGGATCTAAATACGTAAAAAGATAAACATTATTAAATATAATTTATATTATAACCACGAGAAATCCTCAGAGCTCCTGCTTACAATGGAATCAACGCTCCATCTGGTGAGTGGTGATCGAATGCGAATCCCAGAGAGAGAAACAACATAAACCGTGACTTCATCCTGTTGGATTGGAAAGTTTGATAAGCACGAGATGCAGTTACATATAGGGGAGATGAGGATGTTAAGGAAAGCAATTATTCACCCTGGAGTGGACATTTTTTACGCCAGTCTCGGAATCGGTGCTAACAGCGTAAGCTGCTATTGTTGTGTGACCAATGTGCATTGCTTCCACTATGCCAGCTCCGCTGACCGATGCAACGTGAGAGTCTGCTACCGAGTACTCGATGATCGAAGATGGTTGCGGCCCTCCTATGCAAGTCACCTGCAATCGCAGAAATTGATAGAGACAACCATGCAATGATTTACTAGCAATATTCTAATGCAGAACAAAACAATAGTTTTGAAATTCTTTGTTCACACCTGAAACTTTGCTCCAATGACCAAAGTAATATTCGTGGGGTTGATTTTTAACGGAGAAAAGACCTAATGGGAGCAAAAATGTTATGAATCTCTAACACACACATCAAACTGAATCGACAATTATCAATAAAAAAGCATTCGGTACCTGGATTGGATGAGCAACGCTCATGACCGACGGTTCTCGGTCAATTCCTTTTCTGGACACGAAGAAAGTGACGGTGGAATGTCCTAACGCAGCTGCTTTCACTGTGAATGTGGCTACCGAATGACCCGATACATTGGTCCTTGAATAATTACTGATGGAAATCACACCGGATGACGCTTGCGGTACAATGTCGAGAAGTGACATAATGGAACCGACAAAAGGCCTATGTTCGTCGTCCAATACGGTAACAGAAGCCGTGATTTCCTTTCCAAGCTCCACCTTAGCGATCAAAATCAAATATGTTTATACCAATCCTAATTCAACTTGATATCACATTGAAGCTGTGTCGTAGCTTACCTTATCCACCATCTTGACATTTACACTGTGTATGCCCACTACACGCACTTGCAACGTTGCTTCCACGTTAGACTTAAGACAGCGGTCGATAGCGGTCAAGACAAACGTACCTTCGTGGTTAGGGGTCATCTGAAATTTGTCAAAGCAACACTTTCAAGCAGGCAATTCTCATTGTACATAGTAGTTACTACTACGTTCAAACATTTGCCTGAAACACGCGGTTCTTTTCATCGAAAGTTATGGAAACTGCGGGATGGTCGCGAGGTTCGAAGTCAAATACTCCCGACCCTCTCGTGATCTTGATCGACGTTGTACTTGAAGGGTGATCAAACATGAAGATTTTGTCCGTCGTGAAAGTTCCATCATCGACTAAATCCACCAGCAACGATTGCGTAACAGCCGGATCCATGCTAAACTACACGAGGGAAAATGTCAACTTTACATTAGCAACTCACTTATCCGAGTATTTCAAGAATCTAGATTAGCTATTCGAATTACATCTGCACGGATTCCTAAAGCAGCTATTACATCCTGCCGATATCCATTCAAAGTACAAGTAACTTTAACGGTTCCTTCCACGTTAGCAGTTCGCAGAGTTTGATAATCTACAGAAAAATAATTAATAACATTCTCGCCTAGAAACACAAATTCATTATTACTTTTGACGATGATTGGGAATCCTTTGGACGTGTCTTCGTCGACCAGAAATGTCTTTTCTGATTCCATGATCGTTGCGAGAGACTTATCGGAAACTTGCCATTGGAACGTAAATGATGTAAGATTGTCGAAAACCCGTCCTTTTGAATCCTTTACTTGCAGCATGATGTTAAGCGGGTTGTAACATTGCGACACAGCCTGAAAACAACAATAATTCATATCCTTCAAACATTTCATATTTCATATTTAATAGGACATACGTGGCCTGGTTCCAACATGCAGGGAGTTCTGGCCATTGATGGTCTGTGTACCAAAGCCACCAAGTCCAAAGAATAAGGCTTGGCGCAAATTACCCTGAATACAAATTTTGACAATAAATAAAGAAAGCCGCAAAAAAAAATCATGAACATAAAATTAAGATTTTCAGATTTACCTAAAATATGCTATGGAAGTTACAGGTTTCACATTTTTCTCCGATTTCACGTTACCCACTTTCATAATGGCATTCTGGAAAAAAATTACATTTCAGCATCATGTCTGTGCGTACAATGATGAAATCGTAAAATGGACTGACCGTCTCGCCGAAAGACTTGCACGAAGCCATGAAATAGTGCAGATTAGCTAAAACGGCAAATGAAAATAACAACATCAGATTATTTCAATTCCACATTGACATTATCAATTACCACTTGTTCTGTCCACAACAGGTGACTCTACATTTATTACAGATGTGTTCTGAGCAGTAACTGCAAATTAATACGTGCACATTTACTAATAAAACAATGTCAGGCACAAAGTCATACAATATGTAGTTCATTTACTATGTTGAAAATATCCTTGAGGCTTGAGGATCCAAGGTCTGGGTCCTCCTTCGAATGCAATGTGGCCCATTGACCCCAGAGGAAGCAACATGATATCATTGGAGTTCAGAACCTATTGACGTAAATTCCATATTAAGAAGCAAGTTGAAGGGAATAAAATTTATTGCAATATTGGAACTTATTACTGTCAAAGGCTTGTAAATTGCTACAAGTTTGGAGATTTTCAAAATGGTAGAGTAAACTGGGAGACCAACAGTGACTTGTGCGAACCCTACATCGAGAGCACGGAACTGTATCACGGCGCAACCACCCAATTCTGGATCTAATAAGCTCTCTTAATAATAGAAACAGAATAAGAATCAGCAATTATTAATTATTAATTACATCAGCCGATGAATAAAAGTCAACAGAATCACACATTTACCGTTAATATATCGCAGTTTTGACACGTCATCGCTTTCCACTTGAAACGGCAACTTTGTGCAATCCGAAAATGCGATTTCACCAACAGCTTATAATTATAACAATAACATATGAATAAGATAAGAATAAATGCTGCTTACAGGCGCAAACGAACGAACTGCAATTTCAACGCACCGGATTCCCGAGACGTGAAGAGGTCGATAGGAATGCGCAACACGCTTCCGATCTCCACTTCGACGGCAGAATCGACAAATGCAATTTTGTCCGGCGTAGACACAAATACTTGGGAAGTGCCGAATATGTGTGGATTGCGAGTGGAAGAAGCAAAAATGAGAGCAGTGCCTTTATTTTTAGTGGAAATCACGCCGTTACGGTCGCAGTCAACAATGGTCGCGTTGCTCGAACTCCACACGTGACCGTAACTTCCTCCGCCTTTGGCCTAGTAGCATTAAAACCCACAGACGGGGTAATTTTGACACAAAGTAAGAACACAAATTCACCAGTTACAAGTCCCATTTAATACAAGCTCTTGTAATATGTTGTGACAGCCATATTTTAAGAGTAATGTTTTTTGTAATGTTTAAATGTAATGTAATAAATTGAGAGACACAGTAGTCACACATCTTCTTGATCCCAGCGCAATTAATAACTTGTTACCTGAAGTTCAATGTTGTACTGGTGTCTATTCAATGGGTCCCACGGAACAATTACAACTGGCGGAGTCACCTCAATCCGATCTAAGACTTCCCCGTCCCGAGTTGCTAAAAGTTCTGGAGTAATTGCTTTGTGAATCCCAAACTGGAATTCAAGAAGACAATTTCTATGCACAACACTTTTGACAAAAACTTACTATTAAAAATAACAATACCTTGCCAAGCAATCTGTCAGCACGAGCAGTCAATTCAAACACCCCAACGCGGCTCGCGTTCACGTAATGCCACGTGCCATTCTTAGATGATGAAAGAATTTGCAGATTGTCTGAAAAGGTAGTATCAACACGAAGATTCTACAAAATAAAAGAAACACATTAATGTCACAGATGGGTTAATCGTCAAATATGAAATATTGATATATTAAACTTGCTTCCGTTGCCAGAATCTCAACACCATCCCTTCCGAAAATCTTAACGGTTATCGTGTAATTGTATCCAGATATAAGAAACCAATTGTTGTGCGGTTCAATGAAAAATTCTAAAACAATAAAGGAACTAATTAGCACTAAAATACCAAAATCACAGAAATGCTTTTTACTTTAACGTAGTAACTAGTTCAATACCAATACGATGAGGCTGAACTACTCGGATACCGGCCACTGGCTGACGAAATGTCTGTTTGTTTTTGATATCTAGTGCAACAATAATCATATTTACAACCAAAACGTTAAACGTCAAAAGTAAAAAAAAATATCACTAAAATACTTTTGTCATGTAACACAGCAGTTGTGTGTCCTAAAGACAGTGCTTCAACGTTAGAAGTTTGCGGATCCAAAACGGCAATCTTCGTGTCGGAAATGCTGAGATAAAACTGTTCCGAAGGCATTGTAATTTCTAAGGGAATGCAAAATAATATAACTGTGCAGTTTCTCATAAATATTTGCAGAACTCTTACTTCGGACAATTCCATATTGAACATGTTGAACATCATAGTGCCACACAGAACCCACAAGGGCATGCACTTCGTACGGCGGCCACAGCATCATGTTCGCAACCACTGTTAGCGTAACTTCGGTCGAAATTGGCTATTGAAAGCAGATTTGTAATCGGTGCAGGACAGTTACCTAATTCCAGAACCTGAACTTACTCCATCGTAAGAGTCATCCACAAAAGCAGCACTGACTTTCGCAGTTCCAGTTTTAATTCCTTCAACAAGAGCCACGTATCCCATGACTCCTCGAGATTCCATATGCTTTATACTTGGAGGTGCTTTGTACTGCGAGTCCCCAAACTTCACAAACCTAAATATGAAGAAAACCTCAATAAATGTCAATAAAGGTTGATGGTGGAACTATGAGATTTCAGTATGAAGAGGTTTATTTCTCCTATCTCATAAATGAAACAAAACACCAGGGTATGTTTTGTAAATGCCGACTTTTTATGTCAAGTCTTCTTCAGGGCGATTTCAACTATATAAATATAATCTTGATTTATAATCAGCATAAAAACCAAGTTATATAAATACAAAATACCCCGTAAAGAAGAAAGCACAACAAACATGTGTCAGAGAAGTCAATTCGAAACATTCTAAGTGAAAACACAGTTTTAGAGGGAAAACATACCCTGGTGTTTTGTTTCATTTATGAGATAGGAGAAATAAACCTCTTCATACTCAACAAATAAGTAAATAACATTGCACAGAAATGAGGCCGACTTTAATGTTTTTTTTTCATGAAATTCTCATTTCATCCGAGTCAAACACAACATAACTTGTCTTAAAAAATCATTCAATTTGGCATGTAACCTCAGAATATCATGCGCATCCACAACATCCTCAGTATCCTTGTCTGTAATTAAATGCCATTGGAACACAAGTCCCTCCAATGTTGAAAACGTGTCACCTGTTATATTATAGAAATATTGCATGCTATTTAGCTTAAATTTAATATAAGGCGACATTTTGTGTGAACTGGTTACCCTCTTTGGTTACTGCAGTTAAGGTGAACATCTCAGGCGTATCTTCAAGTACCAGTTCTCGGGAGGTGGTCAAGATTTGGAGGGCGTGGATAGTACTGACCATCACCTCGCATTGTATCACTTCTCTTGTTGCTGTAATTCCAACAATACATATTCAGAATAGTTTCGTGTCGTAAACTCCCTGGAAATTTCATGTCGTTCAAAAATAAAATAATTCTGATCTATAATTGATTGATCCGCACCCACAATTGGTTAAAATAACGATTAAAGTGGGGTGAATTAGATGAAAGCATCAAATTGTACTTTTCACAACAAAATATATACATTTACAAATTGGAGGAAAAGTTGTACAATTATGTTTGTAAATTCTATACAGTGTGGCAATATTGTCAGTACGTTTAATTCGTTATATAATGTGAGTAGTGATCAAGTTTCAGTTATTCACTTTCTTGTCGAAGAGTTACAAGTGTGGATTGCTGTAATGCTTGTGAACCAGCAGCAGATACAACAGCACTAGAAGAACAGCCTTTTTCATCCGGATGTAATACGTGAAGTCTCACTATTTCCGGCCTTGATACACTCCTGAAAAGCCACAAAACGACTCTATGAGCACCTATATGCCGCACCCAAAATGCACACCAAGAATATGTGTGCATACAACTTGCAAAAATACCAGTAAAAACAGCCTCCATCTGTCACTTCCAGAGTAAAATTAGTCGATATGGATCGACTAAATGGCAGCAAGACTTTGGGAGCGTTCAATTTACCACAATAAATCGCTGAAATAGTAAATAATAACAGCACCGCGAGAAACACGTGCGGTGCTTCAGAATTTGCCGCCATTCCTGTACAAATACAAAAGCGACATTGACTGGAGCGCCTCTTTAAAAAAAACAAAGAACCATTTTTAATGACGCCGAATTGACGCCTCCAGTTTGCCGGCGTACATTTTACCGCTGTCCTATTTCATTTTCTAAAAAAATACTTTCTAGCGTTAGATTTTGCTTTACAATCAAGATTTTTGCAAAAATTGGTTGATTTGATTAATTTCAAGCATTATTTTTACTTAATCCATATGATCAAGGTCTGCTCAATGACCTATATACTACTCCTACACCATAATACAGCAACTCATTGGTTGGAATCAAAATGGCGCCCACCCAATTGGATGAGTCTGTGAATACATTTATAGCACACAGGATTTTTTTTTGGAAATAAGCGAAACATGTCCGCTTGTGGCCGTCGCAGTCCAAGGGCGATTGTACAACTATTTCAGTTTCTACGTGCACCGGTGAGTGTCATCGATTTTCAACATGAGCTTCTATCAAATAACAGACCTAATTATTTACCAACATGCTAAATGGAAAGTTATATTTTTTATTTGCTATACCCAATCATAGTTATATGCGCGTGCATCCATGGCATGCATGACTATAAATACGATTATCATTAAATTGATTGTATAATTTCCCAACAGAGACGATTCAGCACTGTAGCAGCGAAAACATTAAGTATTAGAAGAGCAGTAACAATAAAATACCCAAAGCCATCATATTTATTTGTGGAAAATAGACTAGGATTATTTAATATTCCTATATCCCATCTGCATTCTTCATCAGCATATTCCAGTGAAGTTGTCCAGTTTACCCTTTCAGACATTGGTGAAGGTATTCGGGAAGTACACATCAAAGAATGGTCAGCATGTATATTAAAATGTTCGAGCACATGTAATACAAATTTTAGATAATGTTATATTTTATAAAAAAAGGTTTGTAAAAGTAGGAGATAATGTTCACCAGTTTGACAGCATTTGCGAAGTACAAAGCGACAAAGCTTCGGTGACCATCACGAGTCGATACGATGGAACCATCGCAAAATTGTATTATGCAGTCGATGATGTTGCATTGGTTGGCAAACCTCTGGTGGACATCGAAATCGTTGGAGAGGGTTGGAAATTATTGCACATAATGAAATCAAATGCAGTGTCAAATTTATTAAATTACCACTGGAATTGTGACGTATATAGAGGCTCCAGCAGAACTCGTTGACCAAGTACAAGATCAGGATGCAACTTTAGCAGGAGAAAGTTTTCGGCTTCCGGATAAAAACGATAAAACCTTATGTACACCAGCTGTTAGAAAAATGGCAATGGAAAATAATGTAAGTCGGGTGATTGAGTTACTCCCGGCCAATTAAGAACATTTGTTGACTAAATCATACAATTCGTTAGTCATTAAATAACAAATTTCCTTATTTTATCTACATTTGGAAAGTATAAAGCCATTGGTTTAAAAAGCAATACATCACAACGAGAAAAATCTTTACTTTTATGTCAGATTAAATACAAATTCACAATTGTAAAAAAAAACAACTTGCAAAAATAAATAAAATTTTCTATACTTTTGCAGATCAATCTTGCTGAGGTACAGGGCACAGGAAAAGACGGTCGCATAATGAAGGAAGACATGATGCGCCACATTGAATTGATGCGAGAAGGCATAGCGCACACTCGTAAGAAACTTCCAGAAACTTAACTCTGCATTATAACAAAGGAGTATATAGAAGCCGAATCTCATGGTTAGCACCCGAAAAGGCAGTGGCGCCATCACCAGCTGCACCTACCTCAAAGCCAGCGAAACCTGCACTAGCGTCCGTCACTCCATCACCATCTCCTTCGAAGACTGTGCTGCTCGAGAAGGACAAAACAGAAGCTATCAAAGGATTCCAACGTGTAATGGTGAAAACTATGACTGCCTCGCTTCAGATCCCTCACTTTGGCTACTGCGATGAAGTGAATCTCTCGGAGCTTGTCATGCTCCGAAACAAGATCAAAGAAACAGCTGCGGAATCGGGTATCAAGATGACTTACATCCCATTCTTCGTCAAGGCAAGTAGAAAATACTTGATCTGCAGCGACACAATTGAATACATTTATTCATTGATTTTCAGGCTGCGTCATTGGCGCTCCAGAAATTCCCAATCCTGAACGCAGCTGTGGATGAAAAATGTGAAAACATCACTTACAAGGCAATTAACTTGCAAAATCTATTTTTATCACCTTAATTCCTGTGCATATGAAAGTTGGGTGTCATTGCTTTTAGGCTTCCCATAATATTGGTGTGGCCATGGACACCCCAGTGGGATTGGTCGTACCAAATATCAAACAAGTTCAGTCAAAAAGCATTCTGGAATTGGCAGTTGAACTAGGGCAATTGATGGAAAAGGGTGCAAAGGGTCAATTGGGAACAGCAGAGCTCACCGGTGGAACGTTCACCCTTTCCAATATTGGATCGGTAAATAAAATGCAATCTGCATCGTGCGATATCAATAAATAATGAAGAAATCAATTTGGAAAACTTATATTTTATAATGTAGATCGGTGGAACTTATGCGAAGCCGGTTTTGCGGCAACCTGAAGTTGCAATCGGAGCCGTGGGCAAAATTCAAGTACGTATTTCAGTATTGTGCGCATTTAAGATGAATTGTGACGTATTTTGAAAGTACTGCCTGAAATTCACAGTTTCTATCGGTGTGATAATTTCAGGGTACTTACAAATTGCATGACAGTTCACATTTAAATGTTCAAATGCAAAAGTAAGCTGCTAAAAAGATTAGTCATGTCTTTCCTCACAAATGTCCAGGTTCTGCCTCGATTCGACAGCAATGGAAACGTTATAAGCGCGTATTTAATTAACATCAGCTGGTCCGCAGATCACCGCGTCATCGATGGCGCAACGATGGCTCGCTTCTCCAACTTGTGGAAGTCTTATCTAGAAAGCCCAGCTAAAATGTTACTGGTATTAAAATAAGAATGGGTTGTACGATCACGCTGTATACGCTAAATAGGCTTACAGATATTTGCTGAAAAGTTGCAGCCACATCGCGATAGATGTATTTATGTATCGTGAATTATCTCATTATTGTTTGGAGGAAATTAATCTCGGTCGAATTTCTATTAGGATATTGAAAATAAAAAGTATCTGAAATGTGACACTTGCGTCGCGACATTTATTGGATCGAGTCAAAAAAGTAAGTTTCGCACGTTACGGTCCTATACGATCCAACTCAATGTTTTGTTACGTTCCACAAAAAAGTATCGTTCATCTAGCAGTGCAATTCGTTAAGAAACTAATAATGTACAAATAAATAACGGGTTATCTGCTCTCGCAGAACGTGTTAATACCAATAAAGTAACATGGTCCATGCGATAACCAAAGTGTTAAAAGGTAGCAGCGGGTTAAAAACTTTTCCGCACGAGGATGACTTTTGGGTATCTTCAGATTTCAAGTTGCGGATTAGAAACTTTCCACCAGATCGTGTGAATAAAGACAACGACTCTGCCAAAAGAGTATTGGCGTATTATAAGAGCGTCAAATATGCACAAAATATGGACCTATACTAACCACAACTGTACATCGTTTCGCATATAAAGGATCCACTCCTGCATAAGCAAATTTGGCAAGAATCTCTATTGTCTAGAATAACTTCACCATCTGTGAGATCGTTGCACGAGCGCGCGACGGCAACCTGTTGGCAGAAACGGCCCCGGAATCCAAGCGGACAGTGGCAGAACGCGCGATGAAGGACACACGTACCACCATTTTGACATCCACATGGATCTATATGGATGAGACGCCAAGCAAAAAGTTTCAAAATTGCTTTACATCAGCGCAAGAATTGTATACAGGGTATTATTACACAGTGTTGTAGCTTTTATACTGTTCAAATGAGAATTCTGAGTTGGGGGTTAAATAGCAACTCACAACTTTGGAATTACTGCAAAAGTGGATTACAGAATAACTGTTTAGAATTAAATGAAATTAGTTATTGCAAAGTTATAACTGTACCTGCACTTAATACTAATTCTCAATTACGCAACTGTAGCTATACTTCCCTTCTCCCCTGTATTTCACTTTGAGAGCATTTGTTGCTGCCTACTACATAAACTACAAATACTTGTGCATTGTTCCATTGATTATAGCGCCGTGCAGACATTTGGTTGAAGGTATAAAAAAAAGAAAATTTACTACTATATAGAATACACATACAACCATAACTTGCCCATACATAATACATTTAAGTAGACATGCAGCCAGCTAGAACCAACCTATTAAATTTTATGGTACTGTATGGAATACGCTTACCAGGCTCTGATTCAGCACTGTTATTATTCACTGTCTGTTGTGCTTCTACTCTTGTCTGTACATAAGTTAACCTCCTAAAAGTAACAAGTTTCACATGTAAGTTCAATTTAAATGTGTGCATCAAACTTGTAATCAATTTGCAATTGTTATTAGTAGTATCACTCTTGGTAGTATTGTATTCGTCAATTGTGCCAATTAAAGAAACATCTTTGAAATTTACTGCACTCAAAGCACATTAATAACGTGAAAATATACATATAACATGGTAAATTTCGACATAAATATCTTCCATAATTAAATTTCAATGAAAGTGTGCAACATCAGCATGCAGCTAGTTACATAAGTCTAGTAGTATCCAAATTTTCATGGCAGATTTGCCTTTTGTCATTGTATTCCATTGTAAGCCTATTATTACACAAACTTTGCAGCAGGCAAAATTTAAATATGGCTTCAAAATCGGTTGCTCAAGGTTGCATTGTGAAATCACTAGCTGTAATATTCTATTAATTTATAACATTCTCAACGGAACAATTCCTCAATGTAAAACTAAATTCAATCACAGGTGTAAATAATTATCATTAAAACCTGTAACTTTATTACAAAACCAATAACAAAATGTTCGCCATATGAACTGATAGAGCAATCATGCAAATTAACTTTAATCCAATAATGAACACTTTTATACTGAGAAATTGCTTCATTTGTGAGGACAGACATATTCATTGACACAGACTAATACACTATAAGATAGGAGTCATGTGCTTTGAATTGGCATATTAATATAAAATTAGTGGGGAATTACATGTGAAAATTACAAATCAGTGGGAATTACGCGCGAAAAACGTGACATGAAATACTTACCCTATAATTGATGGGAGGAATGTAAGAAAAAGGAATAGTAGACGACTGAGTTTGCTCATTTTCTTGTGGAAAAGTAGTGGAGCTTTGTTGGCTGCTTGAAGAGAACTTGCAACACCGTCCTTCTTGCTTGCTGCCTGATTAGGCAATAGAATATTTGAAGGGAAGAATGAATGAATGAATGAAAATAAGAGCAGCGCCCCCTACTACATGTACGTAGTTAGAGCCCTTTTAGGGGCAGGGAACTTTCCAAGTCCCAATCAATGCATTTCTGTATTTCATCCTGTATTTTCGCTTCGCAGACTTCTATAAATCTGTGTTTTACAGTCGGTTTCGGTTTACGGCCCAGTGCAGCAGTATACTATGTTTTATTGCTAGATAAAGGAGATAAATTATATCACTGCAACATCAATTTGCATATGACGCAGTCATTATTTCGTCTGCTCGACAAAATACATGTCAATTATGAAAATCCCCTGTAACGAGTTTCATTCAAATGTGCATGGTCACAAGTGGAGGCAAATTTCACATCGGAAAAGTTTCACAATTAAAAACATTATTGGTTTATGGATCATCTTGACCGTGTAATATCATACAGATTTGGTCTATTCAACAGTTGGCATGCATGTCCTTCAAAGTTAACATGTAGATGGTGTATGGAAATAATCATTTGCAGCCGTAATAAATATGACTTTATTAAAAATAACATTCCCCAGAAATGCTTGACCATGTATTTATGTGTTATTTTGCTTTTATAACTTGTTCGCATTGAAATCAAATTGACATGTAAAACAAAATTTTATAGAGAAATCACTATAAGTTCTTTCTGTGGATCAATAGAATTATTTCCTCCTGTGTATGATCAGCAAAAATTTTGTTGAATTCTGAAAATCAATAAGCATATTTTATTTTGTCCATTTTATTTTCGGAACAATGTATGAATGCGAATTCATTTTCAACTTCAGTTTCTACAGTTCAAAAATCGATTACCTACCTTAGTTTCTTTATTTGCTATGAATTCACAATTTAATAATAGAATATACCGGTATATACCTAATCAGAGTAAGTTGCATCACTGCTTTTCAAACCGATTTTGCACAATTTACGGCATAATTAAATGATGCAGATAATATTATAATTTGTCAACTCCCGGAGCTAACAACCTCAGTTAAATGCCTCAACCGCCGCATACCAATGATACCAACAGACACCCTGTTCCAATTCAAGCAAATACAGTTCCCCATTCGACTGGCATTTGCAATGACAATCAACAAAGCCTAGGGCCAATCATTGAAAACCTGCTGGCTACATCTCCACAATGATTGCTCCGCAATCCCGAGTTCCCGAGTAGGCTGCCCAAACAACTTATACATTTACACCAAAGACGGAACAACACGGAACATTGTTTACCCTCAGGCACTCAATCACTAACCATGTTGCACTAGCACACTTCAAGGTTCTAAATTCGTCAAAGCCTTCACTGTGAGCCACAGCAACGTGTGGCCGGGTACGGTTTGTTCTATATAAAGGCCATACGATTTCGAACTTAAGTCATTATTCGGTTGGCAAGCTTTTCAGCAAATGCTGTTCGTGCTTCTCTGAATTAAAGATTGAGCTTACGAAAACCTCTGCATCAGGAAGAGTGTACCAAAATTCTCCTGATACAAGACGAGGAAGAGACGGCTATAAACGAGGACATCCAGCCCGTCGCCAGTCAGAGATTAGATGCTATAGATGCAACGAATTAGGCCACATCGGAAAATTCTGCCCTACGCATGGAGACAACATGTATGAAAACAGAGGTGAACATAGTGAAAACCGTGGAGCACCTCAATGTTACCCAGAAGAAACAAGACAACATGCGCTGATGACAGTAAAACGCTGTGGCATACCGAAAGAGTGTTGGCAGACAATGATCGAAGAACAAAAAATTATTGATATGGCAAGTTCGGTTGCATTTTGGATAGTTGATAGCGGTGCGACAGATCATACGTCGGATGACAGCCGAGTCTTTACGTCTTATTATACGAGAGAATCATGTACCGTAGAAGCAGCCGGCGGAGGAAAGATGGAATGTCTGGGGTTTGGCACTATCGAAATGACGCCGACTCCTGAATGCGGATGACAAAGAATACGACTCGAGAATGTGTTACACGTTCCAGAGCTCGGAGGCAACTTGATCTCCATCAGAAGAATCACAGCATGCAACTATGAAGTTCGAATGACGAATGACGCAAGAAAAAATAGAAATAAAGACCCCCGAGGGAGAAAATTTGGCTGAGGGGCCCATTTGGGGGAAGTTTTATTACTTAATAGGCACGTGGGATAAATTCTTGACACACCGATCGCATCAAAAGTGACAACACAGACGTGGCACAAAAGGTTGGCACACCTAAACAACGACGACGTACAACAAACTACAGACGAAGGGGATGCAAGCCAAGCAACCGAATCCAGGTGCAATACTATCCAAAAGCTGGTTCAACTAGGGCAACTACTGTCTTGGAGTTAGTTCACTCAGATGTAATGGATCCGATACAGCCCGCAACATGTCAAGGAGCACGATACGTTTTGGCAATAATTGATTCTCCAAGATGGGTGCGAAATATTTAATGGAAAATAAGAGCGACGTAGCGGAAAAGTTTTTGGACTATCGAAGTTATGCCGAAAACCAAACAAATGCCAGAATTAAATGCTTGCGAACTGACCATGGAGGGGTTTGTCAATATGCGAATGGATCATGTCCATACTCCAAACGGAATCGTCTTTGCAGCATTAAAGGGGATTTCAGTTCGTGGTGCCACAGCACACACATTGCTTTCTATTGGCTAGTCACCATTTTGATAATGTACACAGGGCTCATTACATTATGGTCGTTCTGTAAAAATTTTGGTGTTGCCAGAAACTATTTGAATTGCTCTTCTAAGTGCCGTAAAATGACTGTAGATATCTTTATTGGTTATTTTTATATTTGTGTTTGTTAATTGGTCAAGACTTTGTGACCACCCTGTACGTATTTTTGCTTCTGTCAGCATCCTTGCTGAAGCAAAAATTGATTGTGTTTATTATTGTCTGCATATGTGCAAAATGCTTTGGAAACTAAAAATAAAAATTTCACGTGCGACGAACTTGCATGACTTCATTTTTTCGACATTGCGGCAAAATTAGAAATTCACGCAAAAGTTGGTGTGACAGACCTGAGAAGTTGGAGCTGCGGGCCATCTTGCTTGTTTTGGGGTCAAACGTCTCAAGAACCATTATGTAAGTATCAAGCAGATTGTGAAGCAACCAATATACGAATTCATGGTCAGGAAAAGAGCCACCACTACTACAAACGACTTCTTCAATGTGGTATATATATGTACAGTCGATGATCATAACTGTTTATGGTTGAACTTGGGCAGTTGGGCAGGGGGGTACCGGCAGTCGCTAAAAATCAACCAATTTGGAATTTGGAACATCCTAATCCGGAAGTCGGTCAAAAAAATACAAATACGACGTATGATCATCGACTGTACCATAGAGATAGAGAGAGTATATGTATACTGCAGCAAATCAAGTTTCCGCGCTCCAGCAGGTGCGTCGTTATTAATCACGGACACCGCCAGATGGCGCACTAACATTCCTCAAAACCGTATACTACCGTATACTATTTACCTATGGGTGACGTCACAAAAAAGGTTGTCCCTGATTGGCTTTAACAAAATGTGTTTTCTATCAGCTAATCAGGGACGAATCGTCATGATGACGTCACAGTGCATTTTGGGTCGGTTACGATCGCACCGCAATGACGTCACGCACCCACATCTAGTGGCCAACCTAAACCACGGTTCAACATCAAATGCCGATCAAACATGGCAGCGCGCTTGATTGTTATTTTCTCGTGTTTGTTTCTCATATCTGTTATTTCGTGCACCGTTCAGGTAATTGATACATGACTAATTTAAACGATAATAAACAGCGTAATTACTGTGATAATAAGTGCAATGTTTCACTTGACCAGGAAGAGAAAATATCGGATTTTTACAAAAGTGGCCATACAAATAATTGGGCCGTTTTAGTTTGCACATCGAGATTTTGGTTCAATTATCGACATGTAGCCAACGTTTTGTCAATGTACCGCAGCGTTAAAAAGATGGGGATTCCTGACAGGTAAAACAGTTCAAATGAATGCCAAATTGGCATTTTCTACGATTTTCAGAAGAAATAATTACCAAATTAAATTGTAGAAAATGTGGAGAAATATTAGTATACTTTCATTCATTATTACCCACTTACGTTTGTGTGCAGATAAACAGACTTGTCATTTTTAACATCGCAATAAATAATTTAATACGTTAAAAATCACTATGTATTTCCCCACAAACTGTATACTAAGTCAACACAAATATTTTTCGGAATTTCCCTGTATTTGAACAATACAATATGTTATTTTATTTCACTCACCCTTGTAGCCAGATTGTCATGATGCTGTCCGATGACATGCCGTGCAATCCTCGCAACCCGAGTCCTGCGATGGTATACAACAATGCCTATCAACACATCAACGTGTACGGCGACGACGTAGAAGTAGATTACCGTGGTTACGAAGTGAGTATTCCTATGGCACTGAGGAAACCCTATGAATCCCTCCATCGCAATGTCTCGCATCGCAAAGGTTACAGTCGAGAACTTCATCCGGTTATTGGTGGGCCGACATCAGTCAAGTTTGCCCAGATCCAAGCGGTTGTTGACGGATGAACGTAGCAACATTCTCGTGTACATGACCGGTGTGTCTGAAAAGTCAAAACAAAATTGGAACTGGCTTGTTGCATGTAGTTACGGAAACAGTTTCTTTACCTTTTCAATTTAGGACACGGAGGAGATGGCTTTTTGAAATTCCAGGATTCTGAAGAAATCACTAATGTGGAATTGGCAGATGCCTTCGAACAGATGTGGCAGAAAAGAAGGTTACTAGTGTTCTCCTGTACAAAATTAACATTCATTCACAAATCTTGGAATATAATTGACTTTGGTTTGTAATTGGCATCTCAGGTACCACAAGATTTTATTCATCATCGACACATGTCAAGCGGCATCCATGTACCAATTGCTGTATTCACCCAACATCCTCGCTGTTGCGAGTAGTTTAGTTGGCGAGGATTCCCTTTCGGTAAAAATACGTACAGTAGAAACCCCCTTGTCCCTTGAAAAGCAAAAGGAATCCGACAGAATCCAATTGCTGTAGCTCGAGCGAATTCGCGATTTAGCGGCAACAAAACGCAAAAGCTGTTTGTGTCAAACGACAATTATTTTGTTTTTGAAACATTAGGGTTTTATCGCTTCCTTTTGAACTTCCCTATTTTGTAGTTCTCATATTCAGACTATCCTTGGTCCGGATAAGAGGGTTTCTAAAGTTTCTACTGATATTTACCATTACTAGAAACAATACTAAGAATACATTAGCACCTTTCATTTTTTTAGAAAATTACAGTTAGGATAATGTGAATGATGTATTTTTATCTCGATAACAGCATCATGTAGATCCAAGTATAGGAGTGTACATAATAGACCGTTACACGTATTACGCACTCGAGTTCCTTGAACAGAAGTCTTCGAGCAACAAGACCCTCGGACAGTTTGTAAGGAGGCGTGCCGCTACTCCTAAGGAAACAACATAACCGGAAGAAATTCATTCTCGTTTCACACTCAGCTTAAAGTTTGTCCCAAACACCTGTGCATGTCCACTGTCGGCATCAGAACGGACCTCTTCAAAGATGATCCAGACACAACGCCTATCACAGATTTCTTTGGAAGCGTAAGAAACGTGGAATTAACACGAACCATAGTCAACTTGGAATCTGTATCGGATTCAAATCCTAAAATGTAAGTTTGAATTCACTTTAATATACCGGAAAATTTGATTTGGCACACAAATATTAATAGTATTGTGTCCTTTTTCAATGCAGAGATAAATTATCATCCGAAACGCGGGAAGGTTTCCAATATGTTAACCAACTACCTTCATGATTTATCTGGAAATAATTACTTCTTACCGATAATTGGAATTACAAATCAAATAAAATCACGCAAGTCTAATTTGAAAAATCAAGAAAATAGGTTTAATTTTTAAATGCGTACAGCTATCCACTGCTCTTTCACGACCTCCACTGGTTGAAAGATGGTGACCTTGATGTAAATTTGAAAAAAAAGTTTTCAAAATACCATTCGCTGTAATATTCACAAAATAAACGACGAGATAAACATACCCTTGGGACCCGAATGAAGAATTTCCTGCAATCAATTTTTCCCAGTTATTTTTCATGTAAACTGAACATGGAATTCATTATAACCAGGGTAAATCATCACAGAGTTTACAATCAAACCTAATTGTCCACACACATTTCTGTTTAAAATATATCCTGTATTTGACTTTAATGTGATGGTTTATCAAGGTTCTCAAGTACACCAATTATATACCTCCAAACGGTTGCGGGGAACCAAACCCGGTTGTACCGAAAGCCGGCGGTTGCTGTTGTTGCTGTTGCGGCATGGCTCCGAAAGTACCACCCTGCTGCTGAGGAACACTCGTGCCGAAA
Organism: Glomeris maerens; assembly: GCA_023279145.1. NCBI lineage: Eukaryota > Metazoa > Arthropoda > Diplopoda > Glomerida > Glomeridae > Glomeris > Glomeris maerens. Next base: position 1,492 of record WWPM01016257.1, on the reverse strand, counting down.
GACATCGAAGGTGACTGCGCGGCCAATGAGCCGAAAGTCGGTGCCGTTGCGCTTGCCGCAAAGCTGCAACAGAAGATTTCAGTTGTTCTCCCTCATACGTACATTGCAATTTGTAAGCGCAATCATCATTGCATCGGTAACCTTGCGAAGTTGGGCTGTTGCGTAGTCTGGTAACTTCCAAATAAGCCACCCGTGCCGGTGGGAGTTGCTCCGAACGAAGGTGTTCCTCCAAAAGTAGGCGAACTACCGAATTTTGGCCCGCCTCCGAACGTTGCAGAAGCTCCGAATGCTCCGCTTCCAAAACCGACATTTGCTTTAGAGTGATTAAAAACACAAGTTAAGCGTATTGAACCATTAAAGAGGTAGTAATAGTTCAGATTTTCCCTAGTAAATGTTATTAGGTAGTACGGGGATTGAAATCACCATGTCCGATGCGGAATTACGGAATAATTATTAAGAAACCTGGTTTTGGAGAGGTTTGCTGGAAACTTCCGAAACCGGTCTGAGCTACACTCTGGGCTCCGGCAACCGTGAAATTTCCTCCGCTAAAGTTGCCTCCGAACTTTGCGCTCAAGATGCCCGTTGTAGTACCACTACCAAACAGATCTGTAAACATGGCATCTTTAAGTTTGAAGAGTTTATATAGAAAAGAATTGCAACATTTTTGTTACTCGTTGGCGTGGGGGATGTGGCCGGAGCGTTCGTAGTTGGGGCACCGAATACGTTTTTCACTGCACTGTCCGCGGCAGGTTTGCCACCCAATCCGGTGAAAAATCCGCCGGTCCCTCCACTAGTGAATAAGTTTCCGAGAGCAGTTGAAGTTGCTGGTTGTTGTTGCTGTTGACCAAATACTGAAGTGCTAAAATGAACAACGAAGTTACATTTCTTTTTTTCTGCCAAATGTCAATTTCCTCTAATACAAATATAAAAAAACAAACTAGTGACTTAATTCGTACCTCGTTGTCACTACCGACTGTTGAGGCTGGGTTTGTCCGAAAGCACTGGTTGTTAAGCCAAAAGCGGGAGCCTGTCCAAATGCAGATCTAGAAATGTACAAAAATGAATTACCAGTTATTAATGGCATTGGCTTCTTTCAGCATAATGAATATCGAACCCAGTCGAGGAACCGAAACCCGTAGAAGGAAATGCCGTAGTAGCGGGTTTTTGCCCGAACACTTCATTTTGGCCAAACACCGAACTCGACGTGGTACTCGAAGTGCTAAATTTTTGTGAGAAAAACAAACTTACAGCGTGACAACAATTCCCCAGAAGCTTAAGTATATATTTGCATTGCAACAAACCTCTCGAACTTAAACGGCACGGTGGAAGTGAACCCTTGAGTAGCGAATGCCGGACTGCTAACAGTAGTAGCCGTGCTGGCAGCGGGTTGAATTTGGCCAAAAGGAGTAGGCGAAGTTATCGTAGACATCGAAAAGCTAAAGTTTGCGGCGCTTCGACTGGACACTGGACTCGTAACGGTCGCGTTGCCGAA
>WWPM01016255.1:0-10168 GCA_023279145.1 Glomeris maerens | reverse complement strand
TGTGTCTGTGTGTGCATGTATAATGCTGCCTGCCTATTCATGAAGGGTTTTTGTTTTTTCCATTTCATTTAACTGCCATCTGGGTGGCAAAAGTACTGTGTACGGAAGACGGGGTTATTTTGTTATTTGGCACGCAGAAACGACTGGATCAGATTGATATGTGGATGACGAGGAGGACAATGTGCAAGATGAGTCCAAACAAATGTAAAGCCCATTCTTATCAGTCTCAGCTCGACTCTTGCATTTCCTGTTTCTCTCCCGAATACGAAATAAACAAAGGCGATTATCGTTTGTCCATATCGGAATGGAGACGCACATTCATCCTTTTGTGAATTGCATTCAGAGAAGGCAATTCTTTGGACATATATGTAACGTTGCTCAAAATTGCCGTTTCGTGGTTGGATTGCACTGAGCAAGATGTGGCTGGTTTAACATTTATCGCTTTTCATTTTTATTCGCTGCTTGTAATTCTCTATTCTAACTGATGCTCTATTTTTTTCTTATTCTATCCGCGAATATATTTATTTATCAGTAGAGCCTGTTTGTTCGCTCTGAAACCATTTGTCTGGGCTGCACATGGAGTTTGGCTTTAATTAAACTTTGGCTGAGTTAAATTAAATGCGAATATCGCTGTACCAGTTAAAGTTCTCGACAAATTATCATACATTTAGTGCAGTTAGTTTCTACTGTATATGGCCACTCTTTCATAAAATTCTAGTATATTGTGCTTCTGCAAATTTCATGGTGACTCTGAAATATTTCCGTGAACTTAACAATATACTAGATCATCTGAAAAAGGCATGTAAAACTTGTCATCAGTTTGAAGACAGTTGTCATCGCAAGTCCAAAAACCCTCACTCCGTTTGAACAAAATAAATATATAATTTGCGTTACATAATGTCGTATCTCTGATGTTGCAACTGTGTTTGTTTGTCCATTGCCCATTGCCTGCGGCAGCGTACAAAGCCAAAGGCATCTCTGAATTGCTGACAATTTTGAAGCCTTAATAATAAATTTTGTCCGAAATCGAGGTCCTTCTACATTTTCACAAAGTTGCATGCTATTGAGATTACTACTATATGCTTTACTAATGTACTCCAGGGATGCATCATTTAATTTCGCTCTGCGAACAACTTCCATTAGTTCCACTAGTTTATTATTGCAAATGTAAACACTATGTATTTCATTTGAACTTTGCTCTGAAATTTAACTCGTATTCAGAAATTCAGGCTGCTTTCCGAGTTTTGTTTCTCGGAGATTTAATTTGTCTTCCACTAATGGTATAGATTGACGATTCTCTTTTCCTTTCATATATCCGCTCATTTGAATAAATATATTTTTCTAAATGGAAACTTCACGTATCTACACGAGCAATTATAATTTTTTTTTTTAAAATACGCATTCGTAGGAATCCTAATAACGATGTGTACACTTACTTTTAGAGCTGAACTTGCATGCTTGCCTGAGGCATAACTTGCTCTTCATTTTTATCTTGTTAATGATGAGATGTATATATTTATAATAAATTGAAATGTAAAAAAATAAACAATGTACTACATTTCCCTCTCAGTTCGAAGATTGACTTGTCATGTACGTAACATTCAAAAAGTAAGTTGAAAAGTATAGTAAGTCGAAATTGCTTTTGTTATGAAATTTCAAGAATAATTTTGCATGAAATGTAACTTACTCGTCATAAGAAAATTTGCAACCTGGCATATTGTTTGATTGCATGGATAATTTGAGCTGAAAGCAACGGTGATCTGGTCTAGTAATTGTTTTTTTTCCTAAATTGCAATAAGCATATAAACTTTGAGGGAAAACTAATTGAATTACTTGAAAAATATTGGGATAATTTGTGCCACTTGAGGTTTGTTGTATGCTCATTATGCTCAGGATATACATACACGTATATGGTGGCATACACAGCCAATCCAATTTGCTTTTAATTACTCTTTACATACCAAGAATATACATTATTTAAAAGTTGAGGGTAGATATGTCAGTATATGTAATTTTTTTTTTTTTACTAGAAAGTGAAGATTGAAATTATATAAACGAAATGCTGCAGATTTGGGCAAATTCATGCAGTTGTTAAATATTACAACGTAACATATACAGCCGTATAGTTTAGTTTCGTGTTTATGATGATGGAATGAAACTCGTTTGTTCATTGCGACCGATGAAAACGCAAAAAAGTGAGTTTGATGCGGAAGCTAGACGAAACATCTTAATAAGCAAAGCACATCTTATGAGCCATGTGACTGACACAAAGATGACGATGATTAGAAGTCATGCTTTTCATCTTTGTGGATATATGTAGGATAGAGTCTGGGTCCGCGGTGTAGGTTTGGGCATCTAATTGCATGGGCCAAGTCGGTGTACATGTGTTCCCTACTTGGGGCGGAGTCAGATCCTATACTGTGTGGCATGGGTTTTCTATCCATGATTATATGATACCCTTTCCGGTTACTTTCCTTTCCCTGTGGGTGTATTTCTTGTTTTTTTATATATTTGTATATACTATATGTGTACGCAGCTATAGTCCACTGTCCCCGCCTTTTCACCATCATCGTGATCATCTGAGAAAACTTATTAGTGTTTCAGAAACGTCGCCGCCTAGCTGCATGAACTCATGCGATGAGCTTGCACATCTTTTTTTTCATTCTCTTTGTGGTTATTATTATCAAGCTTTTTGTCCCCATTTTTATTTTCTTCTTTCGTGTTTCATGTCTATCCTCTGTATATGGGCTCTTCCTCTCATCATCTTGCATTGTCTTAATATTCTGCCCAAACTCAGATTGGCGGCAAAACTTTGTTCTGTTGTTTGACCTGACTGAAAACTTTTTTCAGTGGTGCCTCGAGATACGAGTGCCCTAACATACGAGTTATTTGAGATGCGAGCTGTCGAGCGAGCTAAGGTTTGCTTTGAGATACGAGCGAAATTTGAGATACGAGTAATGTGAAGAGAGTTTCACAGTTCGTGGAAAAGAAACACCCTGAAAAAGTTGCAACTGGTCGTGCATCGGAGCTATTTAATGACATTTGCCGCAGCATTCTGAAAGGAAAAAAGAAACAAACCTCCTTGGACAGGACAGTATTTTTTTGAACCCGGCGAAAAAAAAGGCAAAGACCAGTGAAGAGAAAAGCAGTGACTAAAATTAAGCATACAGTAGCATTTAAGTCATTCTCTTTTATTGTTTTTTTTACAATATTTGTCATTTATAAATACATTTTTCTTATTCAAAAACATGTAACAAACACAATTAGGGGTAGCATTTTTGGGGCTGGAACGGATTAATGGCATTTCAATTAATTTCAATGGGGAAAATTGCTTTGAGATACGAGCAAATTGACAAAGTTTCTGCAAAACTATATCAAGTGCCGACATTAATTGCCTCGTTCCATCTAACTATATGAATATCCCTATACATGGCAAATTTCCAGCTTGACCGATGTCAAATGCTAGTATTTACGTGTATCTAACCAAACAAGTTAGGTTATACATAGCTTTATCAGCTCATAATTTTTTTAAATGGCGAAGATATCTAATTCAAAATATTTCAAATATTTAGTGAGAGGAATAAAAGCAAACAACATTTGCAAATGATAGCTAGGAGTCATGTTTCCCATAACGGCATGCCATTAATGTGAAATGACCCGGGGATGTTTCAACTTGTTAATAAGTTATCAGTATATATTAGAAAACTAGACGAAATAAAATTTCAATGAGGTTAAAATCTGTCATAACTGGAATTCATGAAATGCAATATACTGCCTTGATCTCAGATATCCTTTGTATGCCGGCCAATATTAAATGGTTACTTGAATCCTAAGTATGTGGAACCATCTAGGATTCATTTGCATTACATAATATTTCACCAGATTACTTTCTTAATTACTTTACGGATAAATTTACTTTTCTTGCAGAAGCAGTCGTCCACTTAAGAAAAGTATTATTTTTCTGCCTACCATTTTTTCCTGCACGTTCCCACTAGAGATCATGGGTCCATACTAAATGACCAATATGGAACCCTATCCTTGGTGGTTTCTAGTAGTGCTTCTATGAAGAAATCACTCCATTTTCAGAGTGCTTTTTTATTTTATTTGCTTGTTTTGTAGTTTTTCTCCGTATATATATACATCAGTTGAGTGCATATGTATATGGTATAGTACAAACACTGGAAGAGCATCTGTAATTTTATGCAGTTCCTTTGAGTTGAATAAATTCATTCGTGTTTTACTGAAGCAAATTCAGATTTGACATCGCATGAAAAATATAAGCATTTTTGATGCAAGCGTATATATAGCAGGATGAAATTTCATTTTCCCCAGCAGCAAGCTCTTTGATTCTGCAGTGGATAGGGAAAAGAAATGCGCGCTTTTCAAGTTGCCGATCGATGCTTAAATCAAATATACCTGAAATAATTGCCCTCTAAATAATGGATTCCGCACATGTGATTGTGTTTGATAAGCTATTAATAATTTAAACCAGTGCCTCGATCGACCCGAGTGGTTTATAGTCATATCGCTGCTTTGCCTCCAAATTTCTGCTCCCAATTTCTCTTGTCCGTACTTGGTTCTTATAGTATATTTGCAGGCGCTACTACATATTACATATATTCTTGCTATGTATATGCCTATACATATGTACATACAGTTGCATTTGTTCCCCGGTGTTCAACCATCCGTATTTTTTTGCGCGTTTCTCTTCTTTCTTCTTCTTCTTCTTCTTTATTCTTTTCCTTGTCTTTTCCGGAATGGGAATCGGAACAATTCCCTATCTCTACTTGCAATCTTCTTCCTTCCTGTGCTATTCCCTCCAATCTCCACTCGTCTTCCATTCAGCATCTTGTAATCCATTTGCACTGGGCACATATGTCTCTGTTGTACACCGCATGTTGCAGGTATAACAAGAAAACAGTTCCGGAAGTTACAATCTATCTCATTTTGCATCCGTGTTTACGTTTTCATTTTATCATGCAGCTTTCACTATTGGTGGGCACTTATGCTATACCATAGAGCCCTAACCCGCCATTGGTTTAAACCATAAGGAGATGGGAGAAGAGTTTCGGTTATACTTGGTTCAGTAATGACATTTTGTTACTTCTCATGTAAAACGCAATTTTGTGAAGATATTTCTCTCTTTTAGTTTCGAAATGTTTATCAGTTGCCCAATTAATTTTCATAACTATGTATTCCATTGATAATTTACAAGTTCTTTTGCATCTTATGGAGGTTTCAGGGGATTTTACGAAACCTTGTCGTTTTACCTTTACAATCCACTGAATTGCTTTTCTTAACAGTGCTCTTACTTAAATTCATAAATGCACCTCTAGTAAGTAACTGCGACCAAGGTGGCTGGAATGGAAAGGGTCTGGGGTATTCTTCAGGAAAGTATAAATAACTAATTGACGACAATTAGTGTAGTTGAACAAGTTTTCTGAGCACGTGGTTGTGCTGATCTTGATAGGAAACTTCAAATTCAAGTTAAACTTGATCACGTGTACTTGTATGTGCTGTGCTTTTATTAGAAAGGAGCAAATTCATTGAAGTTTGACCAACACCTTTAATTACCTTCAACTAGATACCCCTATAGTTGCACTTTCCTGAACAAAACGCCGACCTGAAACCTTGGTCGTAGTTACCGTTCTTGAGCTGTTCACGGGTTAGAAGGCGTCTGTATAATTACGGTCATCGTCATTTCAATAAGATTTATTTCATATAATACAATACAAAAGCGTTTAAATTGGGTAAAAAAATTGTTGGCTTGCATATACAGTGTACACCACTGTCTGAATTAATCTGCATGTAATATTTTGTTGCATTGGCAAGCCAGGTTTCTGCATACGTATGTGTTGAAAATGTCGAAATGAGTACCTACTGCATTCACTCATGCTTTTCTTTAAAACGTTTATGTGTGCTGTTGCTAAAAGCAGCTAGCTAGTGCCCTGCACATTGAAACTCTAAAGCTATACACAGCACGTGACCTCTTCCAAATCGCTCTGATTTTCCGTATAAATCCCATCACTCGTCAATGTCACTCTGCATCGTGAATGAGAGAGTGAGGTTTGGAGGCCATGGCTATACATAGTGGTGTGTCCAATCGTTTCATCCGATAAGCGAAATAACACGGTATAGCGTTTTGGTTGGATTTGAAAGCCATACAACGGTTTTCGTTGTGCAATTGCTTTTGCACATGCATTCCGTTGACAAGGAACTCCACTGAATCCGATTATAAACGCATATATAGCTTATACTGTACAGGTGCTAAATATTTATATATAGATGGGGCTGTTTGGCAAATTTTATAACATGGGGGTGTGTAATGTCTCTTCTGTCTCCGTGTCTTTCTCTTTCTCTTTGTACGGTGTAAAGTGTTGGAGGATCGATGGCCTGACGAGATAATAATGCAATTCGGCGAATTTCATCGTCGTCTTCATTGCATACAGATATTAGTAGTAGGTGTATGTATGCTGTAATGAATACTTGTCGAAGCGGTGATTGGAGATCAGCCGCGAGATGGAAAGAATAGAGCAAATCTAGCGCAGATTGTCTTTCGGGAGTAGCGCTTGGCACATGATCATACGCGTAATTATCTCCTTAGCAAATTGCCCCTATCACTTCCCTGCTCGCACACTATAGCACCTTCCTTTTCTTCTTACTTTTCATTCCCGTTTCCAGCTATAGCAAGCATCCCATTTTCACATATACCTCAAGCCGATACTTCCCTAACCTCATTTCTCAACATTTCCCAAATCAAAATCGACACCAGTGTAATATTTCTTGTTTCACTGTCTTTCGAGGACTGTAATTGACGACAAATGAATGCATCCTTCTTGGAAAGGACAAATATCAAATTGGATTTGTGCACTATGTATATGTCATTCAGTCCTACATATACAGTAGGACCTCGATATAGCGTCTCCCGCATACAACGTTTTTTCCGCTTATAACATACAAATCCAATTTAACCAATTTTCAGCATGCCTATTTAGTGTTAGAAAATCCCGCATATAACGAACCCGCTTATAATGAAATCCCGTTTATAAAGCAGATATTTCGCTGCAACCCATCCTGATATAACGTTTTTGAAGCATAAATTTGTAGCAGTAGAGGTATACTTTCACTAACAGCATCGGCGGGGCAGTCTCCACTACCCAGATAGGGGTGACTGCAGCAAAAGATCGTGACAAAATATACACTGGATCACTGTCTGTAAGCAGTGGGTTGCGCAGCAGCCCCGCCCTCTCCTGATTTCTCCAATCACATGGGTCGCCACTGTCTCATGCCAACTCGCAAAGCTCAAAGTTCTACAGCATAACGAGTCCTAATTAAGATGTACTATGTAAACTGTATACTATGTACATTAGTATGTTCTAAAATTTAAAGTAAGAAGTTCTCATAATAAAAAGCTTGTGCGCGACGTTTCCACTTCATTTATTGCAAAAAACAAAAAAGTCCGCATTTAACAAATCCCGCTTATAAAGTTGAAAAATATTGCATTTGACTGCAACGCTATATCGAGGTCCTACTGTAGTTGGAAAGCCCAATCGTGTGCAAGATATTTTCCCTATACAAGTTCCGACTGCACACGAGCCTATAGCACCACTAATTGCAATGAATAGTTCCAGTTTCATTAAAAAAAAACCAACCTCTTTTTACACCCTACAGCTTGGTCGCAGTTGCGTTACCTGAGGCATATTTGGCATATTGATCTGTTCAGAGCATCGTCGGCCATGCTTTTTATTAAGCTTTGCAAAGATTTTAAAAACAAAACTCGATCTATAGTCGCTATTCAAACTGGATTGCAAAAAATGTATACGTAAGAATGTGAGTTATGGAGAATAATGTGTTTGTAGCTGCATGGAGATATGAGTTGATTTTATATACAGCGTTGGCGTCGCTTAATTGGATACTTTGACCAGTGCCCATTAAATGAAATGCATTTTCTGCAATATATATATATATATGCGCATTTTCAGTAACGGACGTAATATAAGCACGATGCACGTTGTGTCACGCTATTATTAAATAATCTCACGTGATGCCATTGATTTTTCAATGTTTTCCTCTAATCTCCATTTCGCCGGATAATGCGCATACCGTGAAGTCCGTGAAATTTGACACGGCTGTAATATTCATATTCCCTTCATGACTTTATCTCACTTCATATATTATATTAGAAACACGACTTGCATGCATGCTGTACGCCTATACTGCAAAATACCTAGCTAGCTGTGAGTTATAATTATTCGATCTTTCTTTTAAAAATGGGAAAATTACTCAATGAATTACGAGAATTGCAAAGTCGTATTTTTTGAGTTCTCGGCTAGCTCATGTAGTTTCTGCTGAAGTTAGTCCCCTTTCAACAACCAATTCGGATCACAACCTGCATGGTGGTCGAACACCATTTGTATATGCTATGTTTGGGTGCAAACTATGCAGTAGTTGTGGAAATGGAAAAAAATTGAGAGAAATTGCTTTCTGCTTTGCACATTATTAATTCTATTTTTCTCCTGTGCAAGAATAGATTATTTATAGAAATTATTTTGTAGTAGGTAGGCTATATTCAATGTTTCTTTTCATATATTGCATCGGCAAATTGAGAGCATATACGACGTCTGCAAATATGTTTTATACTGTGAAGAAAGCGAATATTAATATACTCGTGGTTGTTGCATGCGTTCATTTTCGTTTGCGATATATTGTCTGCTCCAAACTTTAATTAAAAATAAACTTTATGAGAATTTGCCGTCAACAATACCGCAAGTGCATGCAAATTGCTGTATATAGCTAAAGTCTGCGGTGTATAAGACTGCACGCACGCTTTTATAAATAATGGTATATCTTATCAAATTTATAAAATGCTGCATGTTCACTGAGTTTTTTGAAATTCAAAATTGAGACTATGTTAATCTCTGCTCACTGTCCCCTAAGCTCATTTTTTCTCCCTCGGGTGAAAATATGTCTACGTATATATGAGAAATGCATATAAATTAGATATGAATTTCAGTGTGCCTGACGTTCAAAGTGGTAGCTATAGACTAATACCATTGTGTATACTGTACAAAGTGGTTAATCAGAGACAAAAGCCATTTTCCTCCCATTCCCCTTTTCTTGAACTCTGAGCACATCTCCATCCCATCATAACATGGAGTTGTTCAAAGTCTCCCGGCTGTTTCCAAAACTCCAGCAGCTCCCCGGTGATCGAGTTCTTTGAATGTTTTATGAGGCATGATAGAGCGGAGTTACCTATTAAGTGCACGTATTAAACCGTAATGTGAGGAGCTACTACATATCTTCAGCCAAAGAATTGACTTAAAGAATAAGATGGTGTATACAATCCAGCTCCGCGAGCAGTTAGGTAAACTTATTGCTGACGATAAAACATATACTACCCGTGTAGCTAAGTAGCTTTTAGTGTTCAAATAGAAACTAGATAATGTAAGATTGCTTCACGTGTAGCATGTTGACATGCATGCATTCTTGGAATACTAAAAAATGTTGACAGGTGATATGAAGCACGTGCTATTTATTCATTCCTGAAGACACTTTATAGCCACAGAAATGTGAATGCTTCAATTTTAATATAGTACTATATACATTTAAGGTATTTGCATGCACTGGGTTTTTACAACGCCACATGCCACAAAACAAGTTTCTGCACAAGGTGTTTGTTATCACCTATTGGGTGTTTAAGTTGATGCGCCTTTTTTTTTTTGTGAGCCATTAATTTTGAAGGTATACATGAACATTTCAGCTTTTGTCGATCTTAAAATACCAATTGTTATTGCTGCTCGACATGTCCTAATATAGTTGTACAACTAGCTCCTTATGTGACTTCATAGTTTGCTTTAAGGCAATCCCATGTTGGATTTTGCTTCGGTTTTCAGAATGTGGAGGCGCTGGCGTCGCTCGGCTGTGATCGGTCGGCCCGTGATTGGTGGCCAATCACGGGCCGACAACCGTGTTGTCGCAAATTGCCGATTGGGGCGCTGATGCAAGGAGAAATTTTTTCCGAGGAAAACCTGCGCATTTTCACAGGTTTTTATTGTTTGCAGAAAAAATAGCTTTCAAATCAAAAAACTGTTTACGTTATGTTGTGCAGAATAGTGTGTGCTACATTTGTATCGGTTTGGAATTTGATTACTGTGATTTGTTACATAAT
>WWPM01016249.1:0-12041 GCA_023279145.1 Glomeris maerens | reverse complement strand
GATGCAAATGCCGTGTGTTTTGTTTCAGAAATCTGAGAAGACAGAGTTTTTAAACTTCTTTTACAAGCATTGTATGCACGTCCTTTTAGCACCTCTTTTATCGAACACGGTTGAAGATAAACCCAACAAAGGTTTGTGTTTGTATTTAGTCGGTTTAACGAGCGAGGGTTATATGTAATTTGCGGTGGTGTTTTCGCAGAAGACTATCAGTTGGTACAACTGCTCAGTCTCATCCTGGAACTGTTAGCGTTTTTCGTTGAACATCACACTTACCACATAAAGAATTACATAATGCACAAAGATCTGCTGCGGCGAATACTGGTTCTCATGAAATCCAAGCACACATTCCTCGTCTTATGTGAGCCGCGTACCGGTTATTTATTAGTCGTGTTTCGACTCCGACTGAAAATGGTTTCTGTTGCAATTGCAATCGGGTCGGATCGTGTAGGTGCATTGAGGTTCATGAGGAAGATTATCGCCCAGAAAGACGAGTTTTACAATCGCTATATCATCAAAGGCAATCTGTTCCAACCGGTGATTGCTGCCTTCAAAGAGAATTGCGGCAGATACAACCTTCTAGATTCCGCGGTCATAGAGTTATTCGAATATATCAGAGTGGTAAGTTGGGTTTGGATATGTGCAGGGTAAGTTTGTTTGATTTTGTTTTTGTTGCGCAGGAGGACATCAAGTCATTGTGTGCCCATGCCGTGGAGAATTTTGGCAAGATATTCGACAAAATCGACTACGTGCAAACATTCAAAGCACTGAAAATGCGCTACGATCAGCACCAGGACAGGATCAAAGATAAATCTACTCTGGAAAGGTAGATGTAGTGTTTGGATAATATATTGGTGAATGAGTTTGTTTGCAGATCTATGCTTGAAGCAGCCGGATTCTTTTTCTTTTTTTGAACAGCATGCCGTCGATCTTGCGCAGTAATCGCTTCCGACGAGATCCACGCGACTTGGACGAGGACGAGGAGATGTGGTTCAGTCAGTATGACGATGCCGAGGATAGCGACAGTATCATGTCCGTGAACGATATGCTCGGCAAAAAATTAGAACCTGAATTGGACCAATTAGGCAAAATGATAGACAACAAAACAAAAGGTATTTTCTTTTTTCCGAACCAACTTGCATTGACTGTTGTAAACTGTCCATTTGAAATGCAACATTCAATGTTTGAACCTTGACAAACAAAAGAAAATACTTTCCAAAACGCTGCATTATTTTCTGAAATAATTAAATAAAAATAAACAGAAAATGCAGGTAAATGTGAAAGCTAAGGTAAGCTTGTTTCAATTTTTTTGAAAAAACTTAGCACGTGATATTGACAACGGCTCCACAAAGAGTTTGGCCACTACTAAATCATCATCGTCAATTATGAACAATCGCAACAATTCACCAACTGGCATCGTATCAGTCTCTTCGTCCATCACGGTCAAATCGCCATCACTGATTAGGAAGGCAAGTCGTGATTTTTAACCCCCTGTCTCCTATCAGTTGAGATGTTGCGGGCTGTGAGACAAATGAATTTTGCAGGGTGGTCTAGTGGATTATGAAGGCGATTCGGACGAAGAGGACGAGGAGGAGGAAGAAGACCTGGACATAGACGCTGAAAGCAACACTAAGCGAGCGCGTCTAACGTAGCAGAGGATGATGATGCCTATCGAATGAGCTGGGAAGTGGTATGACCTAGCCCAGGAGTCGTTGCAAACCGAGGTCACGGTGCCGGAGCCAGTGCCACTCACCGTCAACCCATCTCCGTTGCGACGAGACGCCGTTTCTGAAACCAACAAATCAGCCGTTGAGAGCGATCCCACACGCAAACACACACACACACACACACATACTGTACCTGGTCCCGCGTCACGAAACGTCTCCGATGAATTCCCTTCTGCCGAATGGGATGGCGTTGCACGAGTTCGAACGGATGACCGCAACTGCCCGAGAGTACCGCAAGTGAGAATGCAATCGTGTGCAGTCGTATAGAAATTTTTGGAAATTGAACGTTGGGTTGATGAGCGTAATTTACTCCGTACTAAGCAACAGGAATGAATGGAGAAAGAGACGGTGCAACGTGTACCTTGTGAAATATGGAAGCTGGTTTTTTTGTTTGGTTTTTAATGATTATTAGCGAAGCCGAGAGGAAGCGAGTCTATATTTAAGCGGTGAAGGGTGAAGTGTGCCTCGGTGGGTGCCATGGCTTTAAAAGAAAAAGAAAAAGAAACCCTTTTTGCCCCTGGACCCTTATTCTTCCCTTTACGGCTTTATACCATTGTAATTAGTAGATGGACTAACGGAACGGGGTTTGGTTCTTGATCTTCACATCCTCCACCCGGTGACGGTGCAGAGTGACAAGTACAACTGAATTTGAAATGCATTGGGAGTTTGGAGTAATAACACGAGTGCAAACACGATGACCGAAATACGGCCAAGATGCGAGAATCCAGTGGGAGGAGGGAGAAGGGTGCAAGTATAAGTACAAGGAAGAAATGGTTTTTAGTTTTGTTACTTCTTACATTTACCTGGTTTCGATTCTTCTTAATCTTTACGTAATGCAACATATCGTCTGATATTTATGTAACCCTTTCGGTGAATCCGATGTAGCGGCAAGAAATTTGGTGGAATCGTAACGTTGAGGTGTATAATATGAGATGGGATGGCACTTCTGCGAATGTTGGGGATGTAAATGACAATGCAATGCAAACAAAAATCAACTTCCATTCAGTATTGTTTCTACATTTTGAACCGGTCCTATTTTGCACATGTCTTAAATTGTCATTTTCAGTTGCGTTGATTCTTATGTACCGTGGCCTTTCACTGGGCGATTTGTTGCACGTGTACCAAGAGGTGTAAAACTGAAATAGATGACCATATTTTTGTACCAACATGTTTGATACCACATCGGTCAGGTAGCCGTGCATCTTCCTTTCGAGTCCTCCTCCCATGTGAACATTTGAAGAGCTTTGAGTACTTGGAAATAGTATCGATCTCATGTTGGTTGCTGCCCAGAGAAAATTTGACACGCATTTCTGTCGGCTTCAACACTGGTATTCAATTTTTTTTGTTGGTTTGGTTTGTGTGTACAGTGCCGAACGTTTTCAATCCGATACTGACTTCTGTATGAACAGGTAGAGATAATTGTGAGGAAAATATACAAGTTGAAATCGGCGTTATTGATCTGATCATCTGCGTGATATTGTATCCGATTGATTTGCGGGGATTGTCGCAAATTCGCTGGAATCGTGTCAAGAACACGTTAGGATGCGTGCGAATACGTTCTAGGTTTTGCAGTATTTTTAATATTGTGTCATCGTTCTTGGAGATTTTCGATCGCATACTTTCTCCATCAATACAAATTTCTGGAAGTAATGACAATATAATGTTGGGTTTTTTTGAAAATGCTTGTGGAAAACATGCAGATTATGTTTGCAATTCTGTCACTTGTAAATTGCATTTTCAAGTAAGCTTACATAAATTTTATATTTATAGTAAACTTATCCTGTTCATTTTGGTGCATCAATTAAAGCTGAAGCAAACGTTGGAATTTCTTAACTGCCTTTACAAGTTTCTTGGTTTCCGGTGTTTTTCCGATAATTTTGAATAATTTCTTTTACTGTATTTGTAAAAGTTGAAACTTTAGGGGGAAAAAATCACTGTATGAGAACTGAAATTCGTTAATTTGATTAATTTATCGGGTAAAATGACCATCAATGTGCACATACACTTCGCTATTACTTTATTAATTAGCAATCAAACATTAAATTCTAATATATCGTAGGTTAATTTGAACTTAAGTTTCGCGCGCAATTTGAACTAT
This sequence comes from Glomeris maerens, assembly GCA_023279145.1. Taxonomy (NCBI): domain Eukaryota; kingdom Metazoa; phylum Arthropoda; class Diplopoda; order Glomerida; family Glomeridae; genus Glomeris; species Glomeris maerens. The sequence goes on along the minus strand of WWPM01016249.1, from coordinate 8,219 downwards.
ATATCCTAGCCGGTTAATTGTGGCAGCGGCGGCTGAAAATGATTGCAAGTGCTGGGTGTTTAGTCTTATCACGGTCTGGTGTATGTATGCGAATCCATTCAGGGTTTATGAAGACTGAGGTGTGAATACGTGCTGTGCTAGTTACAATTTGGAACTTTATGGGAAAACTGATATGCGTAAATATCCTAGTTCAGCATATAGCTTTACATTTGTAAAAGGCGCCAAAATTTTTCTCACGGCTGAAATTGTAATTTTTGGCGCATCTTTCTATGTCTGGAACAAATTGAACTCTTCAAGAGGTACGTTGAATTAATTGCAGTCAGCAGTTAAGTTTTAATTTGAATGATTTATACGCTTATTTGTACCTCCAGATTTTCGTTTTCGTATGTACAACGAACGTCCTTGGGTGGTCAACAGTAAGATTTGATATTTAATATGTGCAAATTATAAAAAAACAATACGATAATTATCTAATTTTCCCTCAGGTTATTACAAAATTGGGGAAATTATTGGTGATAATAAAATCAGAGACGCTGATTACGCAATTTGGGGAGTTGACAATAAATAGGTATTTTATTTATGTTGATGTTAATTGTGACTGAAATTTTTACAGAGAAATAATTAATTATTTTTATAGGAACAATTTAATTGCAGAATGAGCGTTGGGATACGAGTTATCAGTTCCCTGATTTTATGGAGTGCTATAGGATGTGGATTATTTTACGCCATGGCCCCAAAGGATGACAAATTGGAGCAGGTTTATAAAAATTTATAAATTGATGCTATAATTTATTTCCCCATGTTTTCTATATTTTATTGTTTTTACAGGACGCAAAGCATTTTCTAAAAATTAGTACTCAACGTAAGCAAACAGCATCAGGGGACAAAGACAAAACGTAGATTAGACGTATGCATGATTAAATAATATGATATAGCACGATTTAAAAAAATAATAAAATTTCCGATTGCAAAATAATATAACAGTCTGGTTCCTGTGCGAGGAATGATGTGGTGGTAAATCGTACTGCTCCATACTGTCGCGTGAGCGAGCATCACGTGGAATTTTTAATTTCGCATTCTGCCGCTAGATGGCAGTTATTTCCCAGAAGCAAGGCGAGGCCGAAACTGGTCTTTTTATTACGGCGTATAACAGATCGGTGTTGTTTTTGTATAGGCAGTTTGGTTGTGAATTTTGTGGGAAAAGCATCGATTTTGTGGAACATCCAAGCTTCTGTTTTGAAATTTTGAAAACGTTGGAGGAAAAATGGCAACAACCGGAGCTGCGGTTCAAAACTGCCACGCAGGTAAATTTCCAAGAACCTCATTTTGGAGTTGATTTTTTTAACTCTTGAGCTATATGATAGTAAACTGCTCGAGTTTAGGTATTATTATAATGTGAAGGGCAAAAGAAGTGACATAAGTGCTTATTATTTTAGAAGCATACTTAAATTGCTTATCATACAGAATCTTGTTAAAAATGGCGTTTTATCACATTATAATGGATGTTATGTCTTGTATTGACTCCTTGACAACACGCTATTGCTCTCGATTAGTTTTTGATCGATAAACAATCGAAGTCCAAGATATGAATATGTGTGCATTTACACGACTGCCATATGATGTCAAGTTGTATATTAAGGTTTTCTTTTGAGAATGACGCCAAAATTCGAAGTTTCATAATCGATGCAAATATGTATATTCAATTGTTGTTTACAAACAAATTCACACGAAGTTACTTTTTGTTGAAAATGATGTGAAAATGTGTAATGATTTGAGAAACGTACTTCTTTTGAATACAGACAGGAAATTATTGTAAAATGAACAATATTTTGTATTGATTTTGAGTAAAATAAAATGCAAAATTTGCATTTGTTGAAATAATTCTTCAAAATTTCAAATATCTTAATGTGAAATTAATTTTAAAAATGAAAAGCCAGAATCGGAGATTATTCAATTGAAATGCCAGAGTTGCAAATATCCTACAATAATTTTAGAAAGATTGTTAAATAGTTGTTAACTTTCGCGTTTAATTACAACACTTTTGATGTTGTTTTGCGCTTAAATATCTTTTATCTCAATCTGATCTTATTGTTTGAAAATACAGTACATTATTTTCTTTAAATGTACATGTATGGCTGCTTTTATCTGTATTGGTGTAAATGATAATTGAAATGTGCATTTACTTCCTGGATGTCGCAATTTATATTACGTGCACCGCTAGAAGTGTTGCATCAACTTGAGTCATAATTTTTTTCAGGAAAGCGATGATCTAGACTACATTTCTCTTTGATTGTTCAAATTTCAAATAACTCAATTACGTAACTCGTTAATTTTAGTGTTTTAATCTGACAAAATTCTTCAAGGATCATCTGGATTTTTTTTTCCAAATTTCTTCCTTATTTAATAACTTATAATGGTATCAATTAAGTGTTATTATTTCCAAAAATTGCCTGGAATGTGATTTACAACCGAAACTTCCGTCTTGTACTCCAGTTTTATTTCGGCAATTTTCAATCTTCACTAATCATGAATGACATTGCAAGGTCAGTCTTCAATGTGAGAAATATGGATCACGCCCAATGCAAAGTTACTGTTTATAAGATCAGAAGTGTTAGTATGTAGTACATAAAGTTAACACCAAATAACAGCTGTTATGTCGTAATTGCATCATATACCTACAGACATGTTTGTTACAAAATCCATTGGATTCTCTTTTTGAAGACTTGTTAATAAACAAACAAAATATATTACAAATATGGAAATGTTTGTCAAGTTTTAAATTCCCTGAAGGCAAAAACTAGTTCACGTAAATTTATTATACAAAGCTTATTATTTATAATTTACCATTTAGTTTAACTTAAAGTTTATAACTGACATATGGATGGACAGATATGAAGTCTGTAATTTAATACAACACAGTAAAAAGCTAACAATGAAGTATTTGTGACAGTAGCATACATTTTGTCGGACTTTTTCTTCCTGGTTATGTTTAATTGGCCAGGAAATCTCGACTCCATATTTTGTAATTCAAGAGCATTTTATCTGTTAATTTAGCTGCTGAAACAGTGGAAGTAAAAACCCCCACCAACGATGACCACATGAAAACAATGTTGGCTGGCAGCTTACTATGGAAAGTGAAGTCCTTGAACAAATGGTACAGGCGCAAATATGTTCTGGACTTGAAGAACCATAAGCTATCTTATGAAGGAAGTCACAAAATGCCAACTTGCACGGGAGGAGAACCAGATGTTTCCAGTAAGTTTCCGAATGCCCTATTTTGGGGTTTGAAGTTGTACACAATACTATACAGTACCTTTTTGTCTCTTAACTTATTTATAATTTGCACGCGCAGTTGATATCGCTAACATTCAAGAAGTGAGGCACGGATGGAAAACCGACACTTTCAACCATGTTGGGACCTACATTAATAAGCAGATGCAAAAGTCGCCGGACAGTGAGCCACTGATGAAGGAAAAATGCTGTTTTTCCATCATTTACGGACCAGATAACAAAACTTTGGATCTCGTCGCTTCGACCGAGGAAATCAGCAACGCGTGGTACCTCGGCTTGACGTACTTCATCGCCTTAAGAAAAAGCATGGCGTACAAGCAAAATGTTGAACGATATCCTTTTGGCCCATAAGTGGGCCTCCTAACTGAATATTCCCAATACGATTACTGTGTGTGGTAATTCAGTTAGAAGGTTAAAAACGCTTAAACCCAGAGGGAATTTTAGCTGTGAACAAATGTGTTTCCCTTGACTATTCTGCGTAAACATGGCTGAAGCAACAATTCCGGCTCGTTGACAAAGACAAGAGCGGAACTTTGAATTTCGATGAATGTCTCGATCTTTTAAACAATCTGAACATTAAGATTTCCAAAAAACATGCATGGGAGCTATTTGCAGTAAGTTTCAATTTAAAATTGGAATATGACACAAACTTACTCAGTTAATTATTAATGCGCTTGTCGGTGTGTGCAGGATGCAAATGTTACTAGACATACTAAGAAAGACTTGGAATGTCTTGACGAGCAAGAGTTTGTCAGATTTTATAATAGTCTGTTGAAAAGACCCGAGTTGGAGGATTTAATGAACAAGTAAGAAATTGTTTGCAACAATTGTTTGTTTTTGCTTCTCCAATTTGTTATTTAACGCGAATGTGTTGGTTTTTAGATTCAGTGTGAAAAATTCATTTGTGATGACTTGTAAAGACCTGCAGATTTTCTTGCAGCAGGAACAAAAAGTAAATCTTACTACATGTTGTTTTTAAACACAAAGCATATTCAGTTTAATCAAATTCTTTTGCAGATGTCTGGTATTTCGCTGGAAGAATGTGAAAACATCATCAAGTCTTTTGAGAATCCCGGTATAGCGGCGAAGGTGAATGGGATTTTGACAATGGAAGGTTTGCAAATGTGGAACATGATTGTTCTTGCAAAGTTTTGTTCAATTTGTTCAATGTTTGGATTTGTTTTATTTTTAGGGTTCAGGCAAATGCTCTTGTCTGATCAACACAACATTTTAAGGAAAGAACACACAACGGTTTACCAGGATATGAACCATCCACTTTCTCATTATTACATTGCATCATCACACAATACGTAAGCTACACAGAATTCTTTTTCCCAGTATTTCACTTGTCTCGTGCATATCTGTAGAGTATTTATTAATTTAAATGTCAAGTTTTGACAATAATCGTCTTGATGTACAAATTGTTGGTTTTTATTTGCAGATACTTAGTTGGCAACCAACTTGCGGGCGAAAGCAGCGTCGAAGGCTACATCAGGGCTTTTCAAAAGGGATGCCGTTCAGTGGAACGTACGCTAACTTTCATTCTATGAAATAGTACTTTTGACAATTTGGCATTAAAGGATTAAGCATGGAAATTGAAGTTATGTAATCGTGCTATTACAGTGGACTGTTGGGATGGCTCCGATGGCGAACCGGTCATTTACCACGGTCACACCCTGACGACTAAGATATACTTAAAAGATGTCTTAGCCGATGCAGTCAAGCCATACGCATTTGCAGCATCGGAGTAAGTATTTTATTCATTTTGTGTTAAAATATAACACTGCTTGTAGTACGTGTGTAGTACTGGTAGCTAAACTATATTGATTTAGATTCCCTGTAATTCTTTCCTTGGAAAACCATTGTTCTATTGAGCAACAGAAAAAGATGGCACATCATTTTAAGCACATCTTGGGCGGTAAGTTTACTATATTGAAGCTATTGTGAGCTTATTCTAGAAAGCGTAACGATTTCAGACCTACTGTACACCAAGAACATTCCCAAAGATATGACAAGTTTGCCTTCACCTGCAAGTCTGAAAAAGAAGATCTTGCTCAAGGTATTTAATAGGATGAAAGTAATTTTTTGGGGAACCGTTACGAAGTTAGTTTACGGTGTTAATCTGTCGCATACTAGGGGAAGAAGTTACCCGATATCGAGGATGAAAATGACGAATTTGACAATGCTATTTCCTCGGACACGGAGGAAGAATCGGTGGATGGAAACGCGCTTAGTGTTTCGGTATGCTGTTATTAAGCCGGTATTCTTATAGGTCTCTTGTTATATTAAGGTAATTAAGAAATATAAATCCTCGCATTATTGCTGAGGTTTGATTCCTGAAAACATGCCAAGGTTTTTTACTTACGATTGTATGAATGGACATGCTGTCAAGATCTAAATATTGCCATTAGTTTGAAAGTATGTAGATTAATTCAATCCCAGCCTTCAATGTCAAAGTTCTATAGAATGAAAGATTAGTAGTGTTCCAAATAATTGGCATTCATTATATTTAGTACGCGTTAGACGTGGTTTTGATGGTAAACATTCTATGTATATAATCAACTAACATTTCCTATATATTCCCTTGTTTTGAAATAGATTTTTCTGTATTTCCTATAATATTTACAGAATGTTCACTAGACAGTCTGTAGTACTAATTAGTTTGTCATTAGAAATTTCTCATTTCTCATTTTGTTGGCACTTTCCCTCTTTGTGGCACATCTTTATTAGAACGCACAGTTGCACTCGTCCACTTCCCGCAATTGCATTGCTACTTCCGCTTCGTCAACTCTTCGGGTATCTCGGCCTCATATTCGCAAAAATGTATGGTTCTCATGTTGTCCTTCTGTGTTTTTTGTGTTTCTCACATTCTTACTTATAATCTGTACAACAAGATGCTTAATCAATGTTCAGTTGGAATAACAAAATCTTCTTTGAATTGAATCCGTTTCACGTATGGTAATTTAGATTTGAATTGCCCAATTTCTTACAGTCGCATGCAATTGCTCAAGAGCTCTCGGATTTGATCATTTACTGTCAAAATATGCATTTGGAAAGTTTTGAAATCTGCAAACAATCCGGTCAGTGTAATTTGATCGTTAAGATATGGTATATGAAATGTGCTAATGTTCGTTTATTACTTGTAGCCAAATTTTACCAAATGTTTTCGCTGTCCGAAAAAAAGGCTCTGAGACTCGTGGATGATGATGGCATTGGTTTTGTAGAAAACAATAACAGGCAGCTTTGTAGAATCTATCCAGCTGGAAGCCGGACACATTCCAGCAATTTTGATCCATTCCCTTTCTGGAACGTTGGATGTCAAATGGGTATTTGAGCTTAATTATTTAAAAGTGCAAACTTTATATTAACTATGGAATTATTCTGGGAACACTATTTCAGTCACCATGAATTACCAAACGAAGGGCAAGGAACTGATGTATTACGAATCGAAATTCGCCCCGAACGGTGGATGCGGCTACATTTTGAAGCCAGATTTCATGCTAACAGGTGTGATGATGTTGGAATTAAGTAATGAAAATGGGGAATTTTCCTTTTTTCACAAATAGAAACTGTGTTTTTGTGTGGTTGCAGGAAATTATGATCCGGCTAAACCATTGGATGATCAGTATTTAAAACTGCTTCAGATCACGGTGCGAGTTAAACATAGGCTATGTGATTTCTACATCATAGATGTAGTTGTTAGCAATGTGTTCTTCTTTTTAGATAATAAGTGGACAATTCTTACCGAAACCAGGACTGGAATCTGATGGTGAAGTAATTGATCCGTACGTGAAATTGAAAATTAGGGGACATCCTGAAGACAAAGCCACATTTTCTACTTCGGCAGTTCACAATAATGGTTTGTATTTCACTAATATAGTCGCATAATATGCTTTGGCGTAGTGCATAGCGCCTGAAATCTACGTAATGTAAACCTGTAAACAAGATGTGATCTCGTTTGCTAGGAATTAATTTCGGGTTCTTTGTAGATTAATGTTATTTTATTTTTGGATATTATACGCAGGTTTCAATCCAAATTGGAATGAAACTTTCAAGAGTCGTGTTAAACTGCCTGATCTGGCAGTGGTGTCCTTTGTGGTTGTCGATCACAGCACAAGCGGCAAAGACGAGAAGTTGGGACGATTCGTACTTCCGTTCAACTCGCTCGCTCCTGGTACGGCACAGTACTTGTTTTTTCGATAACAATGCAAATTTATTGTTTTAGCTCTATAATCATTTGAAATTGTATATACTGATGCCGCGGTGATTTCATTTTGTCGGTGTCTCTTTCTATATCACCTAGGTTATCGACATGTTCATTTACGCGATCCGAGCGGTGCTCCCATGGTTCCCGCGACCCTCTTTGTTCACGTCAACATCATACATGGAAGTATGGTATCGTCTAATAAGCAGCTACAAAATCAAAGCGGCGTGTTGGGTTTTTAATATCCTTTCATGTTTCATTTACGTATACAGACAAATTTAGCATTGTTTGCGTCTCCTATATTATTTTATATACTTTTTACAGTATTTTATCGTATATTATTCTGATTAATCAATGCTGATTGGTTGGTAAATGCCCTGGCAATGAAATTATATTTTTATAATCGGCGCAGTGGAATTTGGAAATGCACTTGTGAAGTGGTGTTTTCAATGGCAAATACGAGTTAAATTTTAGGGGTACGTGCAGTGGGGTTTTAATTCTAGAATGCTGTTAAGCAGGATTAATTTGAACTGAATGAAATGGTGCTCTACGTATGTAATAACGCATTGCAAAATTAGTATTGCAAGTTATCTGTTCACACAAATATTTTTCATATGTGGTGTTTTCTGTTGTGCAGCTCGTGCAATTAAGGGATTGGTGATACACATCAATTTATCCGAGTATTCAGTGATACTTATGTAGTTTTGCACATTAAAATTCTACA
>WWPM01016235.1:0-10575 GCA_023279145.1 Glomeris maerens | reverse complement strand
GGTGGCCCAAAGTACGATTCCGACCACATTACCAGCTAGTTTTTGCAAGTGGGGAGCATCTTTTACTCGTGTCATATTCTGGTTCCTAATTAACAAACCCGAGGATTTGCTGACATGGTTCATAGGAACTTTATGTCTTGTTTTCATGTAGGGAATATACCGTCAGTTTGTCCCTGCAATTCTGCAACACCCTGTATACACCAAAAATCCACAGCTTCCGAAGAGGTTTGTAAGACAAAGTGGTACCTTATTCAAAAACGAAGAACATGTCTCCAATCGTAATGGGGAGATAAGAGGTACGGCGGAAAATACATGGGAGATAAAAGGCTATAGAAAAATGAAGGAGAGTTTTTTGTGAGTATTATGAACGGAGGGGGTGGGGGGAATAAAGAGGGAATAATTACAAGGCGAGAGTCAGTGCAAACAGCATTTGCAGAGGGTACATTACAGACACGAGGCAGCTACATCCTGTATCGTGGAGAGAGTGAGGGGGAGCTGACGGTCAAACCAGCTTAAAGGTTTGCTAGTGATAGGGCTGTTTTGGTTGTTAAGGGTTACCGCGCCCCGTGTTTATTACAGGATTGTAGGTAAAGTTTCCCAGCATCTCACATGAAACCAACGGGATTCAAGTTATCTGAATGAAGAGTGTGACATTTTTGGGACTATGGCTGCTTAGTTGAAAGTGTGTTCTGACGTTAGAGGTGGGGTTGTTTTGGATGTGTTTTTGGAAGCGTGTTTTGAATTGTTGACATGTGACTAATATAAATTCCTTGACAATGCCCACAGCAGATACAGTAGACCCCCAATTTGCGTTCTAACGATATGCGGTCTTTTATTTCGGGGAGGTACATCTTTAGGGTGTTGTTCGCTGTGAAGGTTGCTTTAACACCATACCGTTTGAAGACACGTGTGAGAGCTTGGAGGGCGAAAATGTTGTCTACAAACCGTCGCCAAAATTTAATTTCTTGAAATTTGGTAAGCAACTCTTGTTCACAGAAGGACATAAAGATGTTCGCCATGACCGGAGCTAACAGTGAGCCCATGGTGAGGCCATTGAGTTGTTTGTAAATTGTTGTTGAATACAAAGATGTTATGAGTTCAGACAAATTTCCGTCATCTCATGAATTGGTTGGAGAATTTTCAGTCAAAACCGCTAGTGTGAAGTAAGAGCAGCACGAGGGGCTAGGTTTGTTCAAGGGGTATGCTAGGGTAAAGTGGGGTTATAGCAAAAGACACCATTTTAAATTCACATGCACCCGTCGGTAGGTCGTTCACGGACCTGAAGAAATCAACTGAGTCTTTCAGAGTGTGTTCAGTAGGTCCAGATAGCGTCGAGAGGAAGTTGGCTAACCAGTGGGCTACGTTGCTGGTGGCAGTATTAATTCCAGACACTATTGGCCTAACGGGGACATTAGGTTTATGCGTTTTAGGCAGCCCGTAGAATCTACCCAGGTGGGGGTTAAGGGTAGGTAGAGATTAATAGTTGAAGGGGGTGGTGGGAAAGATATCTCTGCAATCAAGTAGAATCTCTTTAAGAGCGTGTTGGCATTTATTGATAAGGGTCCGTCAGTACTGTCTAAAATCTGTGCCTCCGAAGATGCAATATCAGCAAGACATTTGAATTTGTAGTCGTTAACTGGAAGGATGACAATTTGAGAACTCGTCTGATTTGGTTACCACCAGTCCTTTGGTTGATAAAGAGGCCTTTAACGTGAGGAGGGTCGTTAGGGAGTTGGGAAATTGATTTTTTGGGGGACGTGAGTGTTATATCACCATCGCCCAAGCAAATGCGGCTCTTCTCACAGAATATAATTGTGTCCCATTGGTCTCGGGTCCACATTTAGTGCTCTTTAGCCCATTGCAGCCGTAACTTTGCATGTCGAAAAGTAATAAATAGCTTCTTCTAGCCCTGCATGACTTGTAGCAAATGGAATTCAAGTTTCTAGCATCAGGTTGTCTGGAGGCATGGATGCCATGTTTCTGCCATTCTCTTGCCAAATCATTTGAACTATTATGCCGCATATTCTTGCATAATGTTCTATGGTACCATCATCTCGACGAGTTGACAATGCTGGCCTACCAGGTCACTTATCTAGTTAAAGTCGTTCAGTTTGTTGAAACTTGGCAATTGTGTATTGCACTGCACTCTTACCGATGAGTAGCTGTTTAGCAATATTTTTTTACGAGCAATCCTTCTGGAACAGTTCAAATATGTGTTCTTCTATATTGCTAGGGGCTGCTTATTTTGGGCCATGTTTTCTGGGTACAAATCACCTCAGCAGTAAACATTTGTTATTGTCAAGTACTTACATTCACAAAGTAAGCAAATCATATTGAGAAATAATGCCTGTGACTATTCTATTTCACCAAGGTTCCATTGGCAAGTCAATCGTATAATATATGCGGTGGACTCTCCTCAATCTGAACACTCGTGGGATACCAGAAAAGTGTTCAGATTGAGGGGCTGTTCACATTACAGAATATGACCCTACGATTTTTCAAAATCTTAGAAATGGAAAATATGTTTATTTTTATTCTAATTTCTACAGTATTATTCATTCAAATAACTCATACACTTAAGCACACTGAACTTTACTCACACTGAGTTTCAAAATCAGGTGGTCAGGTACAGCTTTTATTTGAAATCTCTAAAAATAATCTGTTAATTCCGTATGCAATTATTAACTGAAAAGATATTCACCCTGGGGAATATGGAAAATGTATGCCTGCCAATTTACAGCCATATGGCGGGGGACTGGTTTTCCTAGTCAATTGTTCACCGAAAAATGGAAAGACGTCAGGTGAACCACGCAAATTCTTTCGTTTGAAACTGCATTGCTCATATTGAGGGGTTGTTCGCATTATGGAATGTCCAGTATATAGAACGTGTGTCTAATGTTAAATCAATGGGACGCTGCTGGGACCACGCAAAACCGTTCAGATTGAGGGGATGTTCACATCATAGAGCGTTTAGATTGGGGAAAGTCCACTTATATGACTAAAATTCAAGTAATTGCTTAACTTTTGTTATAATAATGCTACTCATTTTGATGTTTTTGTTTAGATTTTATTTTCTGAAATAAGCTACCAGTGGTGAATAAACAGCAAAAATCATAACAAGTCTGCGTCTTCATTCACAACAAAGAAACATTGGTAAAACAGTTTTCAAGCTGTGGTCCAATACATTGGGCCGTGGATTGGTTTCCCTGCAGGAGGTCACAGTTTATTTCGACACCTACTCATTGGCCACACTATATCGGTCAAACTGAGTTGGACACATTTATTCCGTCTCACATCTAGACGCCACACTGTGTTCGTCACATTCATTTCGTCCCAGACCATCTGTATTGGACACATTGATTTTGCCACTGTAGTTTGCACGATATATTCGACACATTCATTCCGCCACACTTTATATGCCACATTGTGTTCGTCACATTTATTTCATCACAGATGGCAGTAGCCATTACAAACTTTGGACACATTAATTTGCAAATTTGGTGCATTTTTATTGTTAATAACTTTTACTTCACAAACATTGACAAATAACATTTTTAAAAATCGAAATGTAACATGTATGGCATGACAATACGTGGCGGACGAATGGTTGGTGACGAAATAGATGTGTTAAAAAAGGGGCGTCCAGAGTGTGTCAGAATGAATGTGTCTGACAGTGTGACCAATACGGTATTGCCAACAAGTCAAAATGGACTGTGACCTCCCGTCTCGATGCCCTGCGGGTATCCATGCACGAAAAGTTATGATAGTTATGAAATTTACTGGTATGGGATAATTTGTACAGTTAATTTTAAAACTATTTGAAAAAGTAAAAGAGACAGGAATACTGATAATTTGATAGTTGACAGAATCATTCTCCTGATCAATTTACTACTTACCTCATAATGACCATTTTATTTACCTAATTACAATTTTGCAGACTGCAGAAATCATGTTAGAGTATAACCCGCTTCTAGTGTTGGGGTAGGATGCAAAATTTATCAACGGGATTCATTAAATGCGGGTTTTCGTGGTTTTTGCCAAAAATTAAAGAGAAACGTCGCACACAAGCCTTTGACATGAATTTTTAGTATTCTAAGTTGTATTTGGAGATTTGAAGGTCCTGGAAAGTATAGCTCAGCACTAATAATTTAATCACGGCATTGTCAGAAATTTTTATTAGATTCACATTTACATATGCACATATACACTCTGCCACAAAAAAATCCAAAATTTTAATTTATTAATAACTTTGCGAAAACTTCATAGAAATTCACCAAATTTTGCAGCAATATACCTGGGTATATTTGACATATTAGCACAAAATTTCAGCTCAATTTATCAATAAATGTTTTGATTTTTTTGGGATACAGTGTACACAGTAAATCTTAATTAAGCCTTGGCCAGACTAGAAAACAATTAAACCATAACTTTTAAAATCAAAATGTCAAAATCGAAAGCTAAACAAACTTAACCCTCAGTCGAGCGCGCCCTGCCTGAGAGGCCAGCAAAACACATTTCTAAACACCTCCCCTTCCCGTGTTCGAAATGGGTCGCCCATCCTTATAGCTTTCTGACCCAGGGTGGTGCTCAAGGTGCTCCACTTCAGAAGTTCGCCAGTCTTCACCAGGCTTGTCTGGACCACATCTGGCCTGATAGGCAGACCGCGCACGATCACGTAATATTTTCGAATATAACTTTTCAAAGATTTTTTTCCCCAAATCGTTTAATTTACTCAAAACAAATCGATTCTGTATGGTAGTTTGCCTACAACTTGAAAAACAAGTGATTTTTTGGCCCTGGCCTCTCAGGCCGAGCGCGCCTGACCACATTCAGCTAGCAATAAACATATTTTTTCCTATGAATTTGACCTGCTATAGAAGGCCAAGTCATTTTAATTTTAAATTGAAATGGTTTTTGTCATGAAAATCGATATAGTAGTTAGTATTGAATTTGAATGCTGTATGGCTAGCTTTTCAGGTGCTGATTACAACCCCCTAATGTGTGATAACCCCCTTAAATTTGGCAATGCATACCGTAAATGCTCGAACAGTTCCCGATATCGATTACAGCCCTGTATTCAAATACTGCCCTGGGCGGGTCTGGAAAAACCTAAATATAGCCTGGTCTCGATTTGAGCCCGGGTATAAATCCGGTTATCAAGCCAAGGTCACTGCATAAACGGGTTTCAAATCACGGTGTGAATACCTAACCCGGGTTTTAAATCGAGGGGGTGAATAACCCGGGTTTCAAATAGAGAAAATCACACTGTCATCACCATGGTTGCCCGAAATGAGGTGAGTAACATCATTTAACCTTGAACTAATTTAACCAAAAGTCGTTATCATTAACAAACATGGTACTTGATATTGATGAAAATTTGTATGACTCAGATTCCCCATTTGAAATAAAATAATGTTTGTTCAAATAGTCCACTTGTTTTCTATATTAACACCATAGGTTATTGCTTTCTTTACATGTCAAATGCCAGAAAGCAATTACAGCCTGGTCTCGATTAAAGCCCTGTATTCGAATACTGCCCTGGCTGCGAGAGTTACAAAATGATTACAGCCCCGGGGCACTATTCGAGCATTTACGGTAATGTTGCCACACCTGGCAGAACTATCCACAACATTTATTTCCCACTTTTACAATTATTTAGTGCTTTATTTGCACAATTTCGAAAACCATTCTGTGAAAATTAGGCAATTTCTTTTGTTTCAGCGTAAACTTGATACTGTGATTAAAAAAGATAATTTTCCACATCAATTTGGTATATTCTTTCTCTAGATCCCAGCAAAGCTCCCCTATTAATGGTTTTAATTTAGATTGATTAATGGGGGGGGGGAGGGAGTCGAAAATGATAACCTGGCCTCTCAGGCAGGGCGCGACCCTGCTTCTTCCAAACAGGAGCGCGCCCGATGGAGGGTTAATGAAGTCTGTGATGTTGGTCTGTAGGAAATGGGAGGCCTCACTACTACAAATTTCGCTTTATCAATGAGATTTCTTTATAAGTGAGATTCGTTAAATGCGGGTTTTTTAACATTACAAAGGCCTGTTTTCAATTGGTTACATTGGATTTGTGCGCTATAGGCGGGATTTCGTTATATGCGGGGCACGCCTTAAGCGGGTTGTACTGTATGTGAAAAACGTAAAATGAAAAATGTCATCGCAATGAAAACTTCTTGACTGTGTATAGATTCCTCATCACCCAAAGACGAAACTAAAATCATCAATATGAATGTTTTTCATTCATTATTTTAAAATCTCAATCAATATATAATTTTTCATAAATATTTCCTATTTGAAATTATCCAATATGCTAGTCACGAAAGTTGACAGAAATGCTCCAAACAGTAAATTTTGCATTCATAGTTTGCTATTACTTACACGCCCCGATTACAATTTCAAAATTACATTGGTGTATAATTTATATTAAAAAAAATCGTCTTGTTACAATCTCAAATTAAACTGGACTATTACTAGGCAATTTAATTCAATAGTTGTACCTGATTTCGAATGAATACATGGAATTGAAGTTGAGGCAAGTTCGAGCGAGTGCGCCAGGTATATGTCTCTTTCCTTCACAAAAACTCTGCTTAAGGCTGGGAACTTGCCTGTCATCTCATTTAACATTTCCTCAAGAAGATCTCGTTGTTTGCACTTTTCCACTTCCTCTTTGCTAAAGCAAGAAAGTGTTCATAATGAAATACATTGCACAAAATGCAGACACCGAACCAACATTTTTGAGAATTCAACAATCATATTTGCAATGTTCTTTTTTATGTACTCATTTGGGATTCATGCCTTCAAAACTGATAGAAATACAAATTCAGCTTTAATGGATTACTGTTCGAAAATCACCAAGCAAGTGCTATTAAATAAATGTATATGATAAAAGTCAAACATAAATTTAATGATGAAAAAAAAATGCGCACAGTTCAGTAAAATGAAACGTGGACGTTTGCAATTATTCCTCCCAAAAACAAGCCAGCTAATCATGAATTTTATTTTTGTTCTTTGTGTTGGAAACATTTTGTTTGCACATGATTTTCCACAACACTTAAAACGAATCCCATATTTCTTGAAAGTGTGCAAAATAAAGGGTTATATAGATTCGCAATTGTACTGCTAACTTACTAGGAAATAAGGGACCGCAATGTCACCTAATGGGGTCTTTTGATGTGAGCATACACCACGCAAGGCACAATTTCTGCCACAAGGAGAGCTCGGAGAGCGCACGCTGAAGAGTGATTTGGATCGGACGATCTCCCAACCTCACAACACAGCCGCGAACTTTCATAGCCTGCAAATTAGTGCACCTCACTGTAAGCAATCTCTACAATTATATATATCGAGCTCTTTTTTTGTTTTCGCTAGGTTTACCTCGGCAAATGCACGCCGGAATTCACCTCCCGGTGCCATTCCCAACTGCTTAGTGAGGTGCGCGGACATGTTGAGCAGGAACAGGTACATTAAGCCTTGCACTAACCCATTCTACACATACAAAGCAATATATGAAGCAAATCTCATTTCATAAACTTCATTATATTAAGCCACATAACACACCACTTATACATTTGATGGCCACGAAAACAGTTAGAGTTGGTAATGTAATGCACTGACTATGAACTGTATGAAACAATTTAGTAAAAGCAAGAAAATTGCATAACAATTCGTTTAAGCTAAAATAACATACAATTAGAAAATGAAGATAATGACACTGGTCATTACTGACATCAATGAAAAACTCAATACTCAATATTTTTTCAGATTCTTTGAAGATTGTACAGGGTGTTCCAGCTAAGTGTTCCACATTTCAAAATGCTACGTATAGCATTGGTGTTAATTGACCAAATTGCCAAAAAATTTGCAACAATACAGGAGGTATAGTGAAGAAATCGGAATTTTACTGTGTATAGTGTAATAAAATTATATTTACTGCACTCTTCACACTGCATTGTGGTGCTATTCAATCTTTACACATTTACACAATGGTGAACGCTATCTTAAACATCACTTGCCTGGTTGTGGTGTAAAATTTAAGCATGTTACAAACTTAGTAACATTATCCTTACCTGAAACTTTAATTGATTTGTCATATCGTGAGTAATTTCAGCTAGAAGAATGGGCAGCATTATGATTCAAAGAAAATTTGGATGTGAATTTTTCATGTGGAGATTTATATGCAATTAAAATCCAACGGAACATGTCCAATTAATATCGATGACGTACAACAAAGAATCAGAAACAAACAACATTTGCATCATACAAGTTTAAGAATTTGCATAAATATTTCCGAGTTGAAATTCTGATGTTCTACGAGGGCAGTGTAAATTACCCACCGTTTGGCTATAAATTCAAAAAAAAAACAAGCATAGATTCTAACTTTCAAATTCCTTCTTCGTACAAATTTGCTGCAAAATAATGAAGCCAACCTATTACAGCAATTCGAATGTCTCCATCGTAATCGATTTGCTGGGCCCCAAACATGGTGGCTTTGCCTAATTGGGTAAGCCCACCTTTAGCTGTGAATGAATAGAGGGAAATCAGATGATACCTACAGTAGTACGGGGGATTTTCGAAAACTTCCCATTTCTTGGCGTCAAATTTGTATGCAGATGGAATTTTGAAAATTAGATGAAAAATATGACAAGTGCTTCAATTTAAATGGCGATTGTTGGACAAATAGCGGGAAGTGGAGCTTTAAGAGGCACGTAATGAAATATTTCTATCTATGCGGGTTTCTTTTTAAAACTAAACGGTGGTTAATTGATACACTACTATCGTAATTTCCATACATTTGGTCAAATATTGACAAAGATACAGCATTTTAGAATACTGAACACTAGTAAACCCTGTATAATAAAAACTTAACATGTATATCTTTAAACAGAATTAGATTCCAAATAAAACCATCCAAATCAGCATATTTCAAACAAAATGTACTATGATTTCATGAACCTCTACAGACGATCTTGTACCTGCGCATGTTTTCGAAGACTAAATTGTTCTTCAATTATTCTTTTAAAAAAATAAAACACACCATTGAGGTTATCCACTGATAAATTGCATTCAGTTTGCAACATTCTAAAATGTTTTGCATAACAATTGAACATATTGAGAGTGCATATAAATTCATGCATGGCAACGCGTGTAATGTTATCAAAGTTTCTAAAAATATCACAATAATTAAGGTGGAATTCGCCCTTCCCAAGGAAATATTTGCATTCATCTTTAAAATTCTCTCGGCCCTTAAAACCATATATTTCCAAAAATAAGCCAGTTTCGAGAATAAACCGGTCTCGTAAATAAGCCTGGGCACAGAACGTCTGCTATAAAATTATTCCATCTCGAAAATAAGTGTCCATCGCAACCCTCTCCACAGCTCCACTGCATAACATTAATTTGTTATCTCAACGCTAGAAATTTACATGCAACAATGCCTCAAACGAAAAGCAACAACAATAATTTAGGTAGTAATTTTCATTCTTTGATTTATACATTACAGTCTCAGCTCTTTTAATTTAAAAATAGCAAACTGCAAACGGTATTGTTTTTATAAAACAAAAATTCATAAAATAAGCCAGTTCGCAAAGTTGGCCGGTTTCGTAAATTAGCAGGACCAACATAGAAAAATTATTAAAATAAGCTGGGCTTACTTTCAGAAATATATGGTGTATGTGGTTTAATGCAAGTTATGTATTAAGGTTTTACAAAGTTTTTTCTTTACAAAATTTAGTAAGGTTTCACAAGTTTTTATGCAACAGGCCCAGTGTATAAAAGTGTGCATATGTTCAAGTTTGGCTTCTTTTACTTGAAAATCCAATACTCTGCCAAAGCAGCAGATTTATTTCATCAAATACACCTATTAAAAAAACATTTCTGCAACGGCCTCAATGTATACACATAACCAAACTAATTATTGTATTAATTTCCTTCTTTAAAAACTCATTACGTTTATTGTTTAAACATTTATTTAGTGGGGAAATAATAAAGAAATAAAGTCATATTAATCGTACTTATTTACGCACCTGTTTCATTGTTAGATGAATCTTATTAAAATTGAGATTTTTCGCCTCCTCAAGAACAGTCTCTTCGTCCAATTGCAAGATGTTAGCTCGACCTCTGCAAAGTTCTACCACGACAACATCAGGCTGGGTTGCTTGAATTGTCTAGAATTCAACCAAAAAGCACGCATTTCTTAAATGACGTGCCAAAAAATCTAATATATCCAGCAATTTTTGGGAGTTCCCAGCAGAGAAGTATGAGAATTAGAATAGTCATTGCGTGTCAAATCAACACAGTTAGTTTTTTGACAATCTTATTGTTTTTTTAATGATAAGAGTAAGCACCATTACAAGATTTCTTGTAGATTTTTTTCTCTGCTGCCGTCTGTGCCTGCTGCGAACTGTGAAAAATGCGTTTCCAGGGGGTCACGGAACAGCTATACCAGCTTAAATAATACTGCTAACAAACCAAACTTATAAAACTCTAAATGAAGAGACTCCAAGCTTTCATAGTATGTATTCAAGTTATGTGTACATTTTAGTCACTATATTGAGGTAAGTTTCACTT
>WWPM01016221.1:0-10024 GCA_023279145.1 Glomeris maerens | reverse complement strand
GATGATAGAGTGCCAGCTGAAGAAAACGAAAACATCCCTGATGATCACTGCATTTTGAAAGGCAAATCAATGAAAAAAGTAGGGTGGGCACAGGACAAAGACTTAATTGGTGTTCCTGCAAATGAACCTCTCAAAATACAAAGTCCGTCAGACATATACAAATATTTTGGAGGAACCTGCAATGATGGCAAGAATCCTAAGCCAATTCTTAAACAGCCAACCGTACAACTCACGTCAACAGCTGTACAGGAACCCAGCACGTCACTTGAAATCCATGATGAAGGGCCACCACCAGTCAAATTCGCAAACACCGAAAAGGTTAGTGAGAATTACAACACAAAATTACTCATTTCAAGTCATCATCAGGTAACGGAACCATTTGGAAAACCATGATGGCTATTAAAATCTGGCTTAACCCTTTCAGTCATAAAACCAATATCAAATTTCTATATAGAAATTGGCTCATGACCAAAAGGGTTAACATAATTGTAGGAATGAAATTATTACAAGTTTAACTGTTTGAAAATGTTCTTTACAACTTTCAGGCTTTCCCTGGAGTGGTTGTAGAAAGAATTTCCAATGCAAGTCCTGCAGACACACATCAAGAACTCAACGAGCTTCCGAAACGCGTGTCTAAATTTAAAGCTCAGCGGGCGAAGTCTCAATAATTGTGAATGAATATTGAATAAATACAATTTGATAAGCAACATATAACGGATACCATTTATGTATTATAAAAATACATTCAGCCACGCATGTCAATTCATACAGAGTGCGACATACCGTAAATTCCCTATTAAATGCCTTGGCGGCTATTTGAATTGACAGAACATTGCCCATGGGTTTGCTATGAGGACGGCGATTATTTGAGATGGGGGGTTTGTTAGAAAATTTACGGTAATGCATCATTCTCATAATGGTATAGGCAATGATGAAATCATGTAAAATTAAATATTGTTTTATGTGAAACTTACGAAATTCATATCACTGAATTGGATACGCGTATGATTTAAGGTTCGATCAGTATAAACACAATCCCATGCACCTTTATTCCACAGCAAAATTAATACAAGGCCTGCATGTTTCCAGTCTATTTATACCACTTGCATAGGAATGTCATCAATGTATAAAAATATACGAGTACTTGCTGTACAGTTAAAACGAGAAAAAGCGTTACGCAAACCCTAATTAACAGTGAACTGTAACCGCTAATCATTAAATAACACTATTGTTCGATGTATTTGTTGTACAGTATGGGTTACTGGCTAAACTTTCTTTTAAGTCTAGCCACCTTGCATTGTGACATGATAACCTGAAAATTATTTGAGTTATAAATACGCATTCACACATTAACAGGAACTGAAATGCTAAATGCAGAAACCAAACAAAACATGATGAATTGACTAGCATTCATTGCAGATACAGATAGGTCAACAATTGTGTCCATTGCATATCGTATTTGGCAAGTGTTAAGTGCAAAACTAATCCCACCATCTGCACGCGCCACATCTACAGTGAAGGTTTTTCTCGGCTGTTCGGTGGTGTTAATGTCATTGCCATAAATGAAGTACTCGGAGTGCTACAAATGTCTATTGTACACGAAGCTTGCCTGTCTTGGGCTCGCTCCTAAAATATGTTTCATATTGTGAACAAAGGATGCACACCAAACCCACACTTTAAGTCATTTAAGATAGAGTAGTCCATTTCAATCTGGATGATTAATGCTACCATTAAAGACACTTCTATATTATAATTATAATATTACTAATGTCGATTGCTTGAGGCCACAATTTATAAAAATCAAGAATTCCTAACAAAAGGGCATTCAGCTAGAAACCTGAAAACATTGTATTTGAAGACCGTAAAGCTTATCTACTCTTTGTTATACTTACCAACATTTGCATGTCTACTAAATGGACTTGAATGTTGTACGCGTCATCAGAATCCACATGCGGAAAGAATTTCTGCTTAGGGCCAAGGTGCTCTCGAACCGTCAATGCAAAAGGCAACATCCAACTCAAACAACCCTCTATTTCTGACTCGTCCAATCCTAGGTAGAAAAGAAATTTAATATTATTTCAAGTTTTGTTGCCGAAATTAGCAAGAAAAATGCAACCAACTTGAGATTGTCAGAGCCATCTGTTGCGATATCATGTGGTAAATGGCAGATGCTGCCAACACACGGTAAGAAAAATTAAGAGACCCACAATCCAAAGTGCATAGATCCAGCAACTACGAGGACACAAATATTGTTCAGTCACAGGGCACATTGATGAGGTTACGTTGAAAAATTGGACAAAATCGATGCACGGACCTGGGCAGCTTGCATGAACAGATTGCCCGAAATATGAGGTACTAGGAAATTCTCGGAATTCTCACGGTCATAATTCCACAACTGCATATAAACATTGAGACAAATATTGACTGTTACAGGGTTAAGATCCCAGTTTAGCGCCTGAAATTTCAATTTAAAAATAAAACAAAACAATAAATCCCATGTCAAACCTGAACACATTATGATTGAACAAATAAGAATAGCTTCAGATAATACCTTTAACATTACAAGTTCTTGCACTTGAATTTCAGCTTCTGTACATGCCCCATCCGTAACGAATGCAAATTCGGCTAATTTTGGTGGATATATTTCCTACGAGAGGAATTACAAATGTAAGTTTGTGTACGAGCTGGCAACACTAGCCATCTGGTAGAACTTGCCTCCAACTTGGCAGCAATGAAAAGTGCAGTGATGCCAATGAGTTGTAATTGCTGTCTAAGTATGTTCGATTGGTATGACAAATAACGATCCCAAAAGTCTAACGCGAGGTAATACGTATTTCGATGCAACCTGTACACTTCGCACACCTGTGTAATTAAAGACGAGCATTCAATATATATACATTGTTGCACCGCAAGATGTAGGTTTGTTGTAACTCGGGTTGAAATACCTCAATGAGCCAATCAAGGACGACCGCCCTCATTCGTGGCTGAAGTGTGGGATGTCTACTGAAAATATCACAATCTCGTTGGTAGGCAGTGTCTTTGAGGACAAGTTCTTTCAAGATGTCTTCAGGATCAATCCATGTCTCCACAGATGACCAACTCATAGCTTCTACATCACATTGTGATCGCCCAGAAGTATCTTCTTGTGGGCTGTTAAATCTGACACGTATTCAAATAGTTCTCAAATTACGTCACAGATAATAGTAATGACATTCAATCCAGAACTAATTAAGACATGGAAAACAATCTAAACTGATGGTAGTTAAAAATCAGTGTTACAATGAAATTCAACACGGGGACTAAGAAGTAATTCGACCACATCATATAAGCGTGAGGCAAGCAAAAGTTATTACATTTACTAAATAATAGGACAAATCTTTTATAGTAAATGATAGTTAAAACTAGCACTTAATCATTAATTAATGTGTCCCATGCACTATCGTCTAGCTGGGACCAGGATAACTCCGGAAATATTTACTGGCCTCATAATATTTAAGGGTTGTATTCATATTTTTTAAAATATATATCATGTTCCAAACTTATATTCCTCTATCAGTTAATTTTTTTTTGCCTAAAGTAATGATTAAGAAATTACATTTCATTTGTGTGAAATCTGAATTAAAATGATAGCTTGGATAAAAACCAGGTCACCAAATCAATCAGTAGTGATATGTTTTCATATTTCAGATATCCGAAATGTGATATACATTTTGCGAAAAAAGTTTTAGTAAATCGCATCCCAATTAATTCGTCTGGAATAACCCAATTTCAGATCAAGATTGTGCTTGATATTCCTGCAAACACAGGGTGAGGTCATATGTCATCCTGGTATCTTTTTCCATTGTAAGCGAAACTATTAGCTCAAGCTAATAAAGCACCCTGAATAACCTATCCGATGTTAATAACAGTACAAGAAAAGATTGCATAATATCGGACAACACTATTCCAGCACTGCGTTGTAAGTACTGAAGAACACAAAAATCATGGCGGCAAATTTTACAGTCAATTTTCAATCCCGATCTCACATATCTAAATAAATCTGAAGTTGAGTCTATTGAGGCTGATCCATTCTCTTACCAGTTATTTCAGTGTAGCGAATACAGAAATGGAGAAACTTAAACGTAACCCAGGTTTCACCAATATCTTCACTAAGCAGCTCAATAACTTTGGTTATTACCTCTTCCAGAAAATGGCATTGTGCGAAGTTTTAGTGACTGGTGATGTCTTGCTCATGGTCAGCTGATTGCAAGCTGCTGAGGAGTCACTATACATTTCGATGGGTTGCAACAAGCAAACTTCAGCCTGTTCATCTGGTTTCTGATGAAAAAAAGAACAATAAAACATTTTTCTTATTTCTGTTGCAAAATTAAAATTGTCTATTTTGTCTGTGTGGCATAAAAATCGCCTTTGGGCGGCAACCGAAAAAACCACATTCCTTGAGTGGATTAAGAAAAAAAATATATACTTACTGGTGTAACTTCTCTCCTCTGTCTTTTGCCATGATCATCTTTACCCTATAAGATTCAACATTGAAAAATCACTATCTATTTAATTATAATTTACCACACATTGGCCACAAAATACCTGAATAGGTTCGACTTTTCTTTTCCTACTTATTATCGATGGCAGGTTTCCGGTACAATCACGCTTTTCTTGAAGTCTCGAACTTAAAAAGTAAAATAAAACAAAAGCCAAATACATGAAAACCAATTAAGTGTTTGAGCAGTTTTCGTTGCATTTAACATTACAATTTCACGAATCTATCATATATAGCATCAGCTGAGATCGACCAATTACAACGCGAAGTTAATCAGTATACTAATCAAAGTAAATAACATATAATAACGGTTTGATTCTTACCTTTTTCTCGACATAGCTCTGCTTTTGATTCGTTGAATTTGAGAAAACAGCAGTCGCAAATAGCGACCTGAAAATCCGCATCACATTCATTGTAAAAACATGGTGAAAACTACCCAAACTTTTCGGCGTGCAAATCACGTGTGAATCGCAAAATTTCTCGAATCAACTGCAAAATGTCTACGTATTGAACACTAAAAAATCGATCATCCGCAATAATTTCTTAATATAATGTCGATTTTTCATTGAATCGCCGAAAATGCCGATGTATGGCGCCTGTTTTCCCGCGCATCTTCCCGCACAACAGTCACATACACACACACAAAACACGTCGACAATACTCGATTAAAAACTCTTATATTGCACCCATCCGACTAGAAAACCATGCTGGTAACTGCGAAAACACTTCCCGCCATCGTTATTTCTTAATTCTTTCACCACAAGAACGCACACAGACAGCTGCAAGTGCATGCAGAAATTATCAGAAATAAATCACTGTGCATAGCTATTCCCAACACTTGATCGGACGGAAAACGAATTACGAGGTCGTTTATATTGGATAATAATGATTGGAAAGTATAGGTAATTAGGTAGTTAATAACGTGTTGGATATTACCGTAGTTTTTCTGGTGCTAAGGCGAGTGAAAATTGGAGAAAAGTCGGGAGCAAAACGAAGAGCAAGTTGATTCGGCGACTGCGGCGCCAAAACTGACCAGTTTATATACAGTACATATGCACATAGAAAAATTCGCCACATCTATCCAAACTCCACTACATTCAATTAATAACTTTACATTGGCGCTGTATTAAATAAATACTGCATCTAATAAGATGTTTTCGGTCTTCGTTTTCTTTGTGTTCACTGCACATTAAAAGCATTTAGCGTAATATAATTGGGTATTTTTTGATGGACAGGACGCGGCGATCACTCAAGCGTTTTCCCTCCAAAATTCCGTCACAAATTTACAGTTAATTTGAGGCACAAGTGATAATGACATTTTCGCGTTTTTAATTGCATATAATAACAATCTACGATTACAAGTTCTGTGTATAAAATCAAATCATCGGTACAAACTTATTATCCGTTTCCCTGTCAGAATTTCTGTATATTTATAGGTAACTATGCATATATAGATATATTGGAGGAAA
This sequence comes from Glomeris maerens, assembly GCA_023279145.1. NCBI lineage: Eukaryota > Metazoa > Arthropoda > Diplopoda > Glomerida > Glomeridae > Glomeris > Glomeris maerens. The sequence goes on along the minus strand of WWPM01016221.1, from coordinate 4,018 downwards.
GCGGATATTTTTAGTGTAATGAGTAGAATAATGTAATTATGCGAATTTATGCTTGTGTATGTGAGTAAAATAACGGGTGAAATTTGTGCGAATTTAATCAGCCGATCAGGCATACACAAAATTTTTAACTGGAAAATGTAACATTTTGTTCTTAATCGCGCACAATGTATCCAAACTGTAGTGAAATCATTTCGTGACTGAATAAATTAAAGGTAAAATGTGAACAGGAATTGAAATATAGACTAGTATGGAGACATGCAAAGCACTCAGTTAAGCCTACTTCTTGAAAAATTGTACTAACAGTTAAGTTTAGCATGTAAACAGCTGTAATTATTCGATACAATAACGACGAATACATTGAAATCAAGTAAGAAATAATGTAATAATGTCATTGTTTTATTACCTGCGTTGAAATTATGTTCAAAACAGCTGCCGGTGACATCGCCATGTGTTAAGCGTCACTGACAATTTCAAAAACATTCGAGGATTCAAACTCAGGCATGCCGCTCCCTATTCACAAAGGCGTAACGCGTTTGTGAAGCGCCACCTGCCCGCCAGTCCCAGCGTTTGCTCTAAAAACGACGTTAAACAGGTGGCAGCACCATCGCGACCGTGTGCACCAATCAGAGCATTTCACGTGAACCTTGAAACTGAATAAATCAAAATTATTTTGGAAGGACGGAGTAAAAAATAAAGAAATATGGCTAATAGCGTTTCAAACTTCGGCTGGCGTCGGATTTTTGGGCAAAAGAAGCTTATTTTGATGGGAGTGATTCATTGTCAAGCGCTTCCTGGTGCATGGTTAACAATTATTCCCAAAATTATAATTAGAATTAACTCATTTGCACGATCAAGAATCAAATAACTTAAACAGCCTGTAATACACTCTTGGTAATACTTTTGACTCTCTGCCGGATATTGGTTTGTTACTGTTTCACTGGACTGACTGAAAAAATTTCTTTCCACTCAGGAAAAATTATATTTTTTAAAAAGAATAATAAAATTATTATCGAAATTATGCGAACATAACTATTAAACTTATTTCAATTTGTCTACTTCAAGTTTTTTTTTTGAAAATGGCTAGCAATTAATAAGTCTATTTTAGCCATATAATAAAGTATTAATTTTGCATGTTCAACAATAAATCCAGGAACTCCAAAAGCCAAATTTCCCATCTCCAGTATAGTGGATATTGCTTGCCGTGAAGCAGAAATATACAAGACAGCTGGCGTTGTAAGAAATTCAGTAATAAATTGCAACGTTGCATTAATTAATATTTTGTTATATGAACATCAAATAACTCGACAAGGATGCAATAATTGTGGAAAACATGCATGATGTACCTTACACGAAAGAAGTTGGGCCAGAAATTGTTTCCTGCATGACCAGGATTTGCACCGAAGTTCGTCGATTAGTTCCCCAGATGCCATGTGGGGTCCAAATTCTAGCTGGAGCAAATAAACAAGCATTGGCTGTAGCATCTTCTTCAGGTTCTCCTTTGAAGTCGTCGATCATGCAGTTATGCAAGCAAATATATAAAATGACATTTCATTGTATTTAATCAGGATTCAATTTTATCCGAGCGGAGGCGTTTATATTTTCTCATGTCGCTGATGAAGGATTTTTGGACGCTTGTGCTGGTCCACTTCTGCGTTACCGCAAATTCATCAACGCTGAGGACATCCTTGTTTTTGCAGATATAAAGAAGAAGCACAGGTTTAGTCAATGTTTATACAGTTAGGTCTGGTACCACAGTCATTAAAGACCAAGCTGGGCGCTGTTGCTTGATGTATATGTGATGTAAGAACAGTGCGTTCCTTGGTTCTCATTTTAATTTCTAATAAATCAGTTATTAAGGAATACAATTAAAAATGCAAACAACAAAGACTGTGGATGAAATACTGGTTTCAGGGAAAGAATTAACAATTCTTAATGCATGAAAATTAAAGAAAAGTGTCAGTTTTTAAGGTGCAAAATTAATGACAACTTTATTGAATTTGCGGTCAAATTTCTAATTTGTTCATTTCACATTTGACGAAGGCAAAATGCCAAAGGAATATCTCAAACTGAGTTATAGTTAATTTTGAATACAGAAAACCAATTAATATTTATATGTACTGTACATCACACATCCCTATTGGGAATTTTCATTTGGTAAAGTCATCAGAAAATGTTACAATTAATGTCATGGTCTCCAGTGGTGATTTCCAAAATGAATATATGGTGGAAGTTTCATGGCACCTTACAAAAATCATATCATCTCAATGGTCTCAAAAATTGCTTTAAAGATGGGACCGTTTTATCAAAAGCAAACATAAAATATTCGCATATACACGTGCAGTCTGATTTGGGAACACTCCTTATCATTTTCTCACACTAAAAGCAAAGATTCTCATCCATTGAAGTCGTTGCGTCGCCGATCATTTCTAAAAATATGACTATGAACATATACTCAGTACAAAATACGTTCTGTGTACACTTTTGTTATTAATGTTTGCTGCGAAAAGAACGACTTCTATGCTTCTCATCTGCATATATACCTATGTATTATATATTTCAGTTAATTGCAAGAAAATATATTGAAATGAATATGGCATTTGTAAGAACAATGGAACCACTGTGTGCACGATATTGATTAAATTCAAATGAAGTTAAACTATTTCACAATTTACAGCTCACATTCCATCACAAGTGATGTAAATTTAATTGAAACAGCCCATGCTGCAGAGTTCTTTCTATGTGATGGGGTAATTGTGACAGGAACAGCTACTGGAGTTGCAGCTGATGCTCAGCATGTGCAAGGTTATGAGTATAGTTTTTAAAAATGAAGGAAATAAAATAACTTTATAACGTATAACAACCTATTGCAGAAGTGAAGCAAAATGTGTACATTCCTGTTCTGGTTGGTTCTGGAGTCAATATTGACAATGTGATAGATTATCAGAGTGCTGATGGTGTCATTGTGGGCTCACACTTTAAAAACGGTGGCAGGTACCAATTTTTGCCATCACTTTATTTTCCCCCATTGATAAAATCCTTCATATTTGCAGGTGGGATGGAGATCTGGATCGAGATAAAGTGTTCCGCATGACAGAAAAAATCCACCAAATCAATGAGAATAGATCACAATAATGACAGCATATGTATTTCTCTTTCCAAAATAGTTCTACATTCATTTGAGAGAGCATGTAAAAACTCTCATCTCTATTTCGAGATGAAGCTATACAAATGAATTATTCACAAAACTCCGCGCTGTAACGATTAAGATACAAAATATACAATTATCTTGAATATGTACCCTACAATGTAGAGAAAGATGTACCACTCTTTTTTTAAGTTATGAGCCGCATGAATATTTGCATAAACATAAATGACAATGCAAATATAGTAGATGTAAAATGTAAGTCACAATTCATGTATGTACTCTTTTTTGTCTTCTATTCAATATTGTATAGGTTAGCAAAATAAAACTGCACAAATATCTGAGCAGATATAGAAGTACCGTATATTATCACATATAATGCAAACTATTTTTGTACGAATTAAGAAAATAAATAATTATTTCAGAAGAAAAATGCCAAAATCCTGTAAATTCATCTTTTGAGTTGTCAAACATTTAATTTATATATATTGATCTGTAGGCATGTCATTGTGTGTGCAAGCCTACAAGTTGTCATATTTTTAAAAGATCCGCATATAATGCGAAACCCTAACTTTGATAGCGTTTTTTTTACCATAAAGTTATTGCATTATACGCGATAATATACAGTAGTTTTGGGTAAAAGTTCCACTTAACTTATGTGCTCTTAAAACGTATGAAGTGCTGCACCTTTTGCAACTGCCAAGACGACTACGAGACTCCAGCAGATGGCTTTAAAGCTATATTTTGATGTATGTGACGATTTGCTGGCTTTGATTCGGTCACCTTTGAAATCGCCTTTGCCAATATCATTGCAAATCCTCTGGTCACAGTCAGAATCGGTCTCATTCTCACATATGTCACAAAGGGTTGCCGGCA